>VDFB02381400.1:0-31098 GCA_007258455.2 Sequoia sempervirens | reverse complement strand
GACACCTAACATAAACATAAATTTATCAAATTTTCCTTCTTTCTCAAGGTGTACTTCCTTAGGTTTGTCATCTATCTCAAAATCACAAAAGCATCTAGAAGATTTGACACAAACATTAGTATTAATGTTTACCTTGAGACCATTCACAAATTTTGTAATTTCCTTGTCAATCCTACAAATATTATCTATCAAATCATGGAAATGTCATAGATGGTCTAGTTGAAGAATGCTTCCACTTGAATATTGAAGCCATCTATGTAATCATGAAACATATGGGAACCACAACCATAAAAACATGGAGGCACAAGTCAAAGGTTGGGCCATGAAAAACATATTTCTTCTCCCAATAGATTGGTTAAGATATAATAATATATTTGGCATAGCTTCTCTTATACCCACACAAGGAGTTTTATCCATGCTTTTGGCCAATTAGTACCAAATGTGCCAACCCCAAGTCCATAATTCAAAATTTATTTCAGTACCTGTATTCATAAATATTATTAATTAGGTCTATACCACATTTCATCCTCTTCCTCATTTTTCTCCCAGTATTGATGTTCTTTTTAACCTTTGTGTTCCCATGCTTGCATTTGCTACCATTAGAAAGGAGGCTATTGCAATGAACGAAAAAATTAGATTCAAAGAACAAAAGGCATCTCCCCTAAGCTAGAATCTCATGAGTTATCTTTACAAACAATGACATCAAATTGTCACTTCACATCATGATGTTGCACCTAAGAGATTAATCACAATCACACCACTTCCAAATTAGAAACATACAACACACTAAATGCCACCAATTCTTTAAGAATGCAAAATAAATAAATAGATATCTAGTAGAGGGAGACAATTTGCTACCTTCCTACTAGTCCTCAACTCCTTGCCATGTGTCCTTCACACTACATCATACCCATGTTATAAGGTCTATGTATATATAAGCATCACATCTAAAAATTCTTAAATTTTTGAGGGAGGGTTTCTTACTAGTTCATGCTTCCTATGGATTCTTATCCAACAAAGTTGAGATAGGCGATCTATTGATAAAATAACTATAAGTGAATTTTGTAATTCTATATATAATTTTCTATCTAAATATATATAACTAAACATGTTCCTATCCTTTTATATCAAATTTATATTCATAAGTTCCATAGCTTCATTCTATTAGAGAGAGTGTGTATACACACACATATTGTTAGTTAACTTGGGTTAGACATCTAGGGGTTGCAAAAAAGAGCATAGAAGCTTGAATTTAAGTAGTCATTGGGATCACTTGATCCCTCAAATTCCACATGTATTCTTCAAAATTTTGAAAAGGGGAAATTATAAACCCTCAACCCACAACTACTCACAAACTAGCAACTTCTCAAAAACATCAAATTGTTGAGAAAATTAATAGTACATAAATAAAAAATGTGAAGTGATAAACCATGGGTAAAGGTCTCATAATATTTTATAATCTTAGGAATCAATTTTTTGTTACAATAATCTATAATTCATATCATAACAAAAGAAACATGACTAACTAAACCATAAAATGTATGTTTTCAAATCCTCTTTGAAGAATACTTTCCAAAAATAGGAAGTATGAGTCATACAACTGCATGCCATACACATGTTGTACGACCAAAAATAGTGAGTCCAATTTGTTTCTTTGGTGAGGCCTAATGGCCTCACTAGAACTACCTTCGGCATGGGTAGGGGGCTACACCAACTCCCTCTACAACCCCCTAGCTTTCAAGCCTTGAGCTCAAACTATTAGGCCTTCAGTTATACCTAGTGCATATGACTCACTACCATGGTACTTGTTGTCAACTGCTTAATCAATGTTGGATAAAGAAAACCAACTTCACATGCCAACACCAAAACTCTTCTAACTACCAATCCACAAACTAAGAGAAACAAAGCGAATGTTCAATTATCTATAATATTATATTTATAAGCTATACATAGTCTAGAAGTCAACACCCAAAGATGGAACTATATAACCAAAAATACTTGCATACCCATGACTAATCATAGTTTCCAAGTAGTATAGTAATGCTAGAAAATAGGGAGGCAAGTTACTACGACAATCCTATGCCACAATCAAAGACACAAAATAACAAGGAGAGGTAAATAAAAGAGCACCCCCTCACCACCCAACATACACATATTCCTTAGGCTTTTCGTATATCTCAACCCCTCACCACATGTCCTTTGTACTGCATCATGCCCATTATCAAGTCTATATATATATATATATCACAACTACAAGCTCTCTTGAGGGAGGGTCTTTTTACCAGCCCATACTTCCCATGGAGTCTTATCCAAGAAAGCTAAGGTTATAACAAGCAGTTGTTACTGTTTTTATCTAGAACTTTCTTATCTATAATTCATATAATTGGACATGTCCTGAACCTCCTTATCTATTAAAGTTCTATTCAATTCTAGAGGTATATGAGAGTATTCTGTTTCTTTCTGTCTCACACATTTACAAACTTGATCAAATGCATTTAAAAAACTATACTGTTAACTAAAAACATACCAAATAACATACATAAATTAGTAGACAAAAACATATCTCTTAGAAAACCCCAAACCTATTATTTGGTACACATGAACTGTTGATTTTGAAGAAAACAATCATGTTGTTGATCTATCATTATATCATAACATCATTTAATACACACTGTTGACTTACTTATTATATCATCATAACATTTTCATTTATACATACAACTTGTTGATTAGCTGACAGCACCAAAACGCTTGTATTAGTGAACTCATTAACCAACATCGTTCACCAACACACATATGTTCATTGTTAAAATCTCTCATTTACAGAAGTCTCCTCTGATTGTTTCTTCCTCTGTGTCACGTCTCTTTCCTTTCCTCGGCGAAGAATCTACACTATCGTACGCTTCAGAAGGAAATGTGACATAAATGCTTATTCTCTGCATAAAGTCTGAAGATAAGATGAACTAAACACGGAAAATTTATCTTCCATCTCAACCCACGAAATGTGTTGTTTCACCAGAGAAGAGGGGACATGGTCTCATTTATCAATTGGAAGGTGTGAAGCACTTCTTTCCTGAACACTGATTTGATTTGTTTATAATGCAAACTTGTATAAAAGTCAATAGATTCTACTATAATAGAGAAAACATCTTTGTTTCAGTAATATGAAAGAAAATAAGATGCCAATACATGGAACAAATTATTGAATGGATAAACAGTAGAATGGTACGTACACAAAGTCAATTCTTTCTTTGAATCCTTTTGTAATTCTTGAAACTTGAAGGTCGTAATTCAGAATGAGGAGCTGAATTAATTATATTCAAGCAGTGATTGAATGTGGGTATATACTGTCTCTCTCACATTATATCTCTGAATGATTTTCAACCTTGTCCCAGACAGACGCTGCCACCACATGGTGTCTGTCTTTTGCCAATTAACATTCAAACTCAATAATGTTGAGTGACAGATAGGGATGAGGTCCCCCATTTGTGACCTCACCAATTCATAGCTAAGGGTAAAAAAACGTTTACCCCTTAAATAAATACAAAAGTTCCAATTAATAAAATAAGGTGTAATGGTAAAATTTGTATATTTGTGTAATTTTTATTTAGTTTTGGGTTTATTTATTTATTTATTTTTTTAGACTGCAGAAATCGTGTAGCACGACCCCATATAAACTGCAGTGCCCCTGGTAAACTTTTTAATGTGACCGGCAACGCTGGTGCAACACACCCTCCGGTACCACAGGGGTGGGGGAGATTAGACCTCGTGACCAACCTCTTGCAACAGGAAAGATTTAGCCAACCAAGCTAGGGCCCCAACCCCTAGTTTTGGGTTTGTTTTGATTGAATGATTCAATACAATTATACTATGATAATTGGTATATTTTTGTATTAAGTTTGGTTCTTTTTAGTTCATTCTATTTATACGTATTTTCAAACATTTAATCATATTCCATCTTCAATCATATGCATCCGTGATTATTAGTTATTTATTGTACATATCTTCACACTATTATCTATACATTCATTCTTTGTCTTAATATTTGTGCCCTCCTATCCTAGGTAAATCACATGGCACACGAGTTTGAACTTGAACCACATGCAATTGACCTCCAAATTTATAAAATTCAAAGTCAAAATTTACCAACTACTGCTCTTTTCACTAGTTGTTGGGAGCCAACTTAATATACATTTACATGATTTTTTAAGCCTTGTCTTTGTATTTAAAGACATTCAATTTGTAATTAATTGATAATAATTTTATCATCCAAAAATAAGAAATTACAAGGAGTATCATCGTAGAAACACTTTAATTCGGAGCACTAAAACAAATATACTTACATCATTATCTACATCTATGACACTTACATGTTTGTGAATGTTGCCTTCAATATTCCTCTAAGATTGTAAAACTAGTATATCAAGGGCTTGAATGAAGACAACTTGTAGCCTCTTGCAAATAAATAGGTCCCTAAAGTCATTTTTCAAATACCATGGTCAGTCCTTGTTCATTCCTAGGTATCAATGTGTTGGCTTGTCATTCACAAATGCATTTGCCAAATGTTGCCTCCATTATTCCTCATGCTTCGTATTTGATCAATCATTGATAAGCATTCTAAGGCTTGCTTTAGTGGGACCCATTGATAAATTTATGCTTTGTCTTGTGTGTTTTTCCCCTTTAATTCTTTGTTTTTTTCCTATTTAATATAAATATTTATATATTTTGGGGGTTTGAGGTCAAAAACACATTCTATTTTATACTTTTGAAGATTTGGCTCAAATGTGCAATTACTGCAAATTGCATGTTTTTTTGTTGGTATGTAAATGATTTTATATTGATATAAAAAAAATTGTAGTGCACCACCATTGATGTGGGATGATCAAATGTTCAAGCCAACCCCCCCACATAATTCTCGACCAAAAAGCAACATCCATGGGACTAGCCAAACTCAAACACCCAAACCACCACCAAACATGACCCACACCCTTGTACAAAAGACACAGACAAATTCTACCTACGTAGTTCCAAAAACATGCATAGTTGTCACCACCCCCAACAAGACTACAAAATTTACTACCTAAACCTTCAGTCCAGAAGCACCTCTTCTGCCCGCAAGTACTCCCAAAATCTCCCCTTCCAACCTGCTTCAGAAGCTTCCTCTAGATACAAAAACAACTTCAAAAAATCAACACCCCGTCGCGCTTGCACTCTGCATTACTCACTCCCCTTCACGTCCAGAAGAAAGGGGTACCTCTTTACATGAATGTTTGGGAGAAACACCCTTTCCATGTCGCGTGGACGCGAAATACCCACTCCCAGCTTGAAAATGATAATAACATCTTCCACCCTACCTAGCAAGTCGACCATTACCAGTTTCCTTGCCATCAACAGAACCATAGCCTTTGGTAGCTCCAAATCCATAAGAGCCATGATGAACCTCGATGCAATGTCGACATTTGTATGATACCACTCCCTTGATATCATGAATTTCCTCCCTAGAACTGGCTTGATGGCTCCCAACACCAAAGGATCCCACTCCTTGAACACTGAGTGCAACCAATTCTTCGTAATCTTCCCAAGAAAGGCCCATAATTTGCACATTGTTGTCAATTGAATGGGTGTCTCTGTGGCTTCAACATAGAGACACAGTTGCTTCACCATTGCTCAATTCAATCTGAACACAATAGAGCCTCCAACCCTTACTTATCACCCACCATGATACGTGTCAGAATGAATGCGACTTGTCATTTCGATTCGGTTCTGTCCTTCCCAAAGCCTCAAATGGCTATTGCCATCCACACAAAACAAGTGAGAAGACGTGCATTAAATTCCACCATCCTTCACACCCCATCCATACCATGCCAACTTGGCCCTTGCTTTGTGAATGCCCACTTCATCATAGCAGCACAAAATGCGATCCCCACCAAGTTGCCACGGGAGGTAGTTTTTCAACCTTGGAAAAGTATGTGAGTAGACGAGATTCCATCCACCCTCATGTTTGCCAACTTATCCACCTCCTTATTAGCTTCCCTATATACACGCTTCACCGAGAATGTAGCCAACCCTTTGGATAAATTGCATGCTTCTTCTAGCAAATATTGAAGCCTCCAATCCACCATATTCTTTGATCTCAATGCCTAAATGATTACCATTGATTACCCTTCGATCTCTAGATTCCTCAATTTCAATTCCCTACACAATTTTAATCCACTTATGAGTGCTTTGAGCTCCGCCACTGTGTTAGTCCCTTTCGGCAAAGAGAGAGACCTCTCCACCACCACTCTACCCTTGGCATCCCTGATACAACATCTCGCTCCAAAGGCCCCTGGGTTTCCTCAGGAAGCACCATCAAAATTCAACTTATACCACCTTCCTTCAAGGAAAGCCACTCCACATCATTTCACTTCTCTTTCTTCTTTCCCAGCTCTAGTGGGCACCAAGAGTGGGAAGGGACAAACCAAAGTAGGCCCTCTGCATTTTCACATCCCACTCAAAAAACACCAAGGACTCTAAGTTTTTTTGGGAAACCCTACCATTTACCACCTCCACAATTATTGTCTCCAACCTTTTAACAAAGGCTGGGAATTCCCTCACTTGATCCATGAATACTCTCTTATTTCGCTCCTTCCAAATCTCCCACACCACCATTGAAGGACTGGTAACCCACAACTCACTAAAGAATGAAATCCTCAAGTAAGCACTAGCTAGGATGAGAATAATGATAGAATATTATTTGGTAGAGTGCCACTCCAACCCAATCTAGCACAAAGCCATTTCCAACAAGCTTGTGCTCCTGCAAATTGCATGCTAGCCTCCATCTTCCTTCTTACATTACACTAAAGAATTTTGAAACTCTAAAATTATCTTGCAAAGTTACAAACTGCATCTCAACCTTTAATCTCCACCATTATTCTTTCTCGTAGAAATTTTCCTCTCAAATGCAATTATTTTCTTGGTTTTCTTCTCTTCTTCCTTTCCCAACTTGGTTTGTTCTTCAAAAATATTTAGACATTTCCTATAGTTTTGTAAAAATCACAAATTATGTTTTGATTCTTGATCCCTAATTCTTCTTATTAATTATATCTTTCCCCTCTCTTGAAATTAGAAATTGCACATGTCTTCAATAACCACACACTTTACTTTGTGAAGATCCAAAACTCTCTTGCATCATCCTAGTAATTCTTGCATATGGCATACTTTATTTTCTTTCCACTCTTTTGCCATACTTTTTATTCAACAAAATTTCTAAATCTCGTGTAATTGTGTCTTGTACTATAAACCCTAAACACTAAAATTTCATGCTTAGTAGGATGTTTTCCTCTCTTACTAATGTATTCAGTTGCACCCCAAATTTGTTATTCCACCATTCACTTATTATAGACTCCCCCCATGCAATATTGCAACACTTTGTGAGTTGTAAATTGATCATTGAGATTTGATTCTCACCAATCTCCTCTATTCACTTCCCCATCTCCATGTATCCTCTATGATGGTTCCTAGTTTGTTTGGGTAGGCAATAACTCCTCAAAGCATTGGGTTGACTATTCTAAGATATCATATTTTCATTCGCTAGGAACTATAGAGCTCCAATCCCATGCTTCTTGTTCTCACATGGATTCTCGCATGTCATTGATTAGAAGGGTGATTTCAACATGGTTCATTGATTGTGCAAAGTAATGAAAACCTTTAACATACTAATCATTGTTCACATTCACCTATGTTAGGGTTTTCTACTTTTTGTGACCAATATTGTTCAATTCAATTGTATTATATCAATCTTTAATACTTGTTTAGATTCCTACACACCTTTTCATACATATTTTTGTGCATGTGGACCAAACCTTATCTATTTTCTCCTTTTGGAAAGCCATCTTTCAATGTACATGATGAATTTTTACCTAGTTTTCAAATATGGATGGTCTTGGTTCAAACTCAACAAGCTTGTTCCTAGGCTTGTACTGATATTTTTTTATTTGTACTGATCTTCATAGTGGTGCAAATATATATTTTTATTCTAGTGTCTTATTTTCCTATAAATTATAGCTTGTCATAGGTGTTGTTGATTAGTTCTCATTTTGGGAACTTATAGGCTCCATTTGGGCTTATTTGGTAACATTTTTTAGTGTATTTTTTATTAAGTACATAATTTTTCATGTACCTTTTAATGACATGATTATATTGGTCACATTCTTTTATAAAATTATACTTTCAATTTTGTGGCCAAATTTGACATATTTAATGTACTAAGATCAAGTCCACTTCACTTTTTTTGCAAGTGGGCACTTGTAATCATGCTAAGTATAAAGTGCCAAGATTATTTATTAATAGGGGGATCCTTGATTGAGTAAACTGTGGGATGGTAATCTCGTGGCGGTTGATTTCTTTCATTTCTTTGTCATGTATTCTTACAATGGGTAAAATTCAATTTGAACTCCTAACTCCATATAATTATGCTTCATGGAGAAAATTATTATGGAACTATCTAATGGAAAAAGGTTATCTAGGATATATAAAAGGAACAATTTTTAAACCTAATAATTCTAGTGCAAAGTCAATATGAAAGATAAACCATGAGAAAATACTCAGATGCATTTATTCATTATTCTTTTGATTTACAATTTCATCGTGAGACGTGCAAAAAATCTAGGGAGGCTTAGGAGACATTTGAAAATTTGCATGGTTAAACTAGCAAGATTAAAGAATATTATATTAATAATGATTTGATGAATATTGATCCTAAACATTTTGACCACATCCAAAAATACATCTCCAAGACTAAGCAACTAAGAACATAGCTAAAGGATTGCAAGATTAATAAGGAATATTTACAATTGATTGTAAATATGTTATCCAAGCTTGTTCCTAAGTATTTAGAATAGCTTTCACACCCATTATATTTCTATGGGAGTTACACATGTTGAGCCTAATTTTGATAAAAATTTCTAATCTTCTAATACAAGATGAAGCAAAGCTAATTCAAATTGGTCTCATCAAGTCTTCTAAACCACAAGAATTGGTGGCTAGTGAGCCTAAGGTACAAAAATAATTAGGAAATCCTAAAAAGAAACATTTAAGAAGAAAAAAATAATAAACTAAGTGCAACATTTTTGGATCCTCTCTCAAGGAATACCAAGAAGGATAATCCAAAGTGTCCATATTGCAATAAATTTGGGCATGATGTTCACACCAATGTTATTCAAATAAGATTGATGAGTTGAAGCATCAAAGAAGGATCAAATCAATTTTACTTCAACTATGTGAAGGGGCTCATAGTCTTATTCTTCTTTTCAATTTAGAGAAGAAGAATGAGAAAGCACTTGTTGTAGTTACAAATTCTAATACAAAAAGATGAATAATTTTGGATCTTCCCATCATACAAATTCATCACAAGGTTTTTTCTCTTCATTTAAGTCTTATTCATCACCACACATCTTGATGGATAACCACACATATATGCTTGTTTGTGGTAAATGATCTATTGACATAGATAAGGGATTATTTAATGATGCTCTATGTGTTCCATTAGTGGACCAACCAATATCATTTCTATTTATCAAATCACATGTGGTGAACCAGGAAAGAGTGTTGAGTTCACACCAGATTTTGTCATTATTCAAGATTTACATATAGCAGAGATATTTTTGAATTTGGGGAGGTTGACCATCAATCTTGAGTTTACACCTTCTCACATTTTTCTCCTATTGTTCCTTCAACTAATGTACACACTCAAAAATCTAATATGGACATAATTGAGGAGATACAATATGGTCATTTGAAACTTGGTGTTATTTCATCTACTAAGGTTCTAGAGACATGTGTTGACATTCTATCTCCCCCATCTATTGTTTCTTCTGATGAGACTAGTGTTGCTACATCCATGACTTCTAATGATTCAATGAGACAATAAATTCATCATCTTCCAAATATATTTTCTTGGGATGATTACTTGACAAACATTTTAGGTTTATTTTGTGGCATATCTTGTAGACTTTAAGGACACTATTGAGGATATTCATCTCCTCTAAGTTGTTATTCTTATGGAGTTGCATCATATTCTTCAAATATTGGGAGGGAAAATCTAGAACCTTTTTTTACTTCTCTACATCATCATTTATCATAGTTTTGCATTGGAGTGGAGAATCTTGAGAAATATTTGGAAGAATCGTCTCTGTCTTTGGATTATGTTTTATATCTTCTTCTGCTAGATTTTGGATTGGCATATTCATCAGTTTGGCCTATACTTCTTGAATTGATCTTGTGGTAGATTTTGGAATTGACATGGGGACACTTGAGAAAATTTTAGACATCAAACATCTTTATATTTATTCCATCATGTCCCTTTTAAGAATGTGAAGGATTCCTACATATATTCTTTGTTTTTTCCTTCCTAATTGGAGGAATATCATTCAATGGGATTGGATCATCTTTAGAATTATTTTTTATGAATCTATCATCACTGCAACAAACTCTACTTTTAGGGAGGCTTCATGGTCTCTCTTTGTCTCTCTTATGGTAGGGAATTTTTCTCACATGTGGTTTTATTCTTCTCATTCTTCTAGAGAGCATATTATGTTTTCTCTCTTTTAGGGAAGAGCTTTGTCCCATTGATTTTTCTCCTTTATTCTATTTATAAGAGATTGTCTTGTGCATGGGTACCTAACATGGCCTTGTAGCCAAGACCCATCCTTTTATCTTTGCATCTTGCAATTTCTCCCTAATTTTCACTTAAGAGGGTGTGTTGATGTGAACGAAGTGGTTTGCCTTATTGGTTCACCACCTAGGTCCTATTCACTAGTTACTTAAGTTTACTTAAGGTACACATAGGATACTTATCACTTTATATCTTAGGTCATAAAATTAAGACACGTTTCATAATCTTATGTAGTCCTATGTCTCGAGCCTTTCCCTATATAACCAAGGGGTTCTCATGGTAATCATAATATACAATTATTGTATCATTTTTGTATCCTTAGAATAAAGTTATTATCTCTTGTTTGATCTCTCTTATGTTTTCATTGAAGCTCCTAGATCTTGGGTGACTACATCTTCATCCAAATCTTGAATGATATAGAAAATTCTATACCAAATCTTACACACTTGATAGATATGAGATCCAAAATCTAATACATCATGATTCATAGTGTTGGCACAATATTTCTCAATCATATCAATCTACAATGTCTTGAGATCAAGTGATTTTGAGAAGGGAAAAGTGTCACGTCTGCTTTTTAAAGATAGAGACATTAAGATGACCTCTACCTTATTTATTATTTTTTGTAGGGTAAAGGATGCAACAAGAGAAATGATTAATAATATTATTTTTAACATAAAAATTTATTTTAAACACTAATATTAAAAATTAATTTTAAATACTCTTCGAGGGAAATTTAATTCATGGGCCCAATTTAGAAATATTTTTAAGAGGGGCACTTGGATTCATTAAGATAATATTTTCATCATTTGTATAATACAAACTTTTAGGAATTGAATTTCATAACGAAGGATGAAAATTGTTGGCATATTGGAGATCTTGGAGGATGAAAACCCTCTTAGATCTCTATCAAAATATTTTGGGATGAAAAAACTCATCTCCCTTGGGGTGATTCCACTTGGGAATTAATTGTACATGTGAGCTAAATTAGGTGACCTTATGCAAATATTCGAAATCAAGCAATTAGATTTGTAAGAAAATTATGGTGATCGTGACTTTGGAAGGTTTTATTACTAATTTTTAGAATATTTTTTATTGTTCTACCATAATTTCACCTCTAAATATTGAGTTCCACATGAATATTTACACATATTTTGATATTTGTTTTGGATCTAATCAACTATCATTTATTGTTTTTATATCATTAGTTTAGTTTCTAGACTTTTTAGAATGTTTCCATACCAATTTGAGGGCATTTGGACTTCATCTAGTGCCATGATTTACAAATTTTAGGATTTATTTGAGTTTTCCATCCTTGAGAGGATGGGTTTCTACATCATTAGCTATTATTCTATCTATTTCCATCCACATAAAAACCTTTTTAGGTCATCATCTATATTTCCATCCCTAGTTGCAATCATATAAGTTTGATCCATCACTACCACATTAATTTATAAGTTGTACAATAACTACACAACATTATAGGTTGTCACAGTATCAAAAAAGTGATATATTTTATTCATTGACATCTTATGAGTTGGTTTGATATTATTGTAATTCTAAAATATGTTGCAATGTGTGCCCCCTTGGTCTCCTTGTGTTGTGCATCGCAACACTCAAGTCTGTGACATGGCTTAACTGCCTCCCATGGATTCATTAACTCTGGCAGTTGTATCAAGCATTAATAGGTCGATCTTTTGGTGCAACAACAAGCATCTTTGCAACAATTGGTATCAAATCCTGGATACAATTTCAAACCCCTCACTTTTGCTAGGGGGATTGTTGCAAGGTGTGCACTCTTGGTTTCCTTGTAATGTGTAGCGCAACTCTCTGGTTCATGTCATGGCTTAACCACCTCTCATTAATTCATTAACTCTAATAGTTATATCAGACATTAATAGGTTGATCTTTGGGTGCAACGACAACCGCCTTTGCAACAAAATATATTATTTTTGGTATTTATAATATTTCTATCAACTACAATTGAGGAAATTAGATATGAGGATTTCAAATTTGGTGTTTGATGTGGAATAATTTTGACATAACTATTTTAATTTAGATATAAGTGTTATTTGATAGCTTGGGGTTTATTCGGTCATAAATTAGCAACTAAATTTGATGAAAACTATTCTATATAATTTATATTTATTAATTTTTTATTAGAGGTAAAGCATGTTTTGAAGGGGCCTCGAAACCCTTTACAAAAAAGGAAGTTGTTTCAAAAGATAGCCAAATAGATCAAAAAACAACCAACACGTAGAAAAACATTAGTATAATAGCTACCAAACAGGAGGACAAACAACAAAAACTATAGATTCTTCAGAATATTAGTAGCCTCCATGTCACTTTCAATTATCTTTTGATGCACATCCATGACTTCAAAAATATCGTTGGTGGGGACCCCTTGCATCTTATTTTTGTTGTGGGTCCTAGCATTGGGCCCCAAAACACTTACCTCTTTAATC
Source organism: Sequoia sempervirens (assembly GCA_007258455.2). Taxonomy (NCBI): domain Eukaryota; kingdom Viridiplantae; phylum Streptophyta; class Pinopsida; order Cupressales; family Cupressaceae; genus Sequoia; species Sequoia sempervirens. Next base: position 17,979 of record VDFB02381400.1, on the reverse strand, counting down.
AAAACATCATGCGAACTAGCACCATTCCTAGCAGCAACCTTATCAACCGAAGAATCCTCCATTAACTACCTTTTCCCAACAGTGTCCTTATCACCAAGAGCTTCCTCCATCCATTTCCTAGCCTTCTCATTGAGAATGGTAAGTCCCTTCACTTCATTACTCATCGCAGGTTTAGTCACTTTAAGAACCTTCTCCAACTTCATGTTAACCCGTTCCATTTGCTCTTCCAAGGTCACAATCCTTTGTTCAAAAAAATTCTTCAACTTAAGCATCTCCTCCGCAACAATCTTTAAAGCTGGTCAACTTGAACCTGTACAAAGGACTGTGAAGTTTCCACAACTTTACTCATAGCCCCCCAAACCTTAACATTGGTCATATTAAGCTCATGGAAAGCCCATTTGAACAATCTAAACAAGGATAAAGCACCCTCCCTCGCCAAACCCAAAACATTAGGAAAATCCTCCTGGTTAAAAAAAAAAACATCCAAGTCCTCGACTTCACCCTCTAGGAGACACTAATAGTTGTATGGCTATCAATAACCTATTTCCCTTTAACCCCTGCCATCGACGATTGAATTTTACGAAGGGAGGTCACAATTTCTTTTGCAATAGTCCTAGTATTTTGTTTCTCCTTCCCCTCATCAGGGATGGTCATTGTATCCCACCAACAAAATACACACATTAGAGGAGAGTCACAGACCTCTTGCACAACAGTGGCTACCAACCGGGCTTTAGCCAACTTCATATTTTCAATACCATCATCCTTCAAACCCTTTTTTCTCTTAGACCCCAACATAGGGGGTGTAGGAGTCTTTTCCTTAAAAAATTGCATTTCTTTCAAGAGGGTTGAGGGAGCACCTCTCCCAATTTTGTTGCGTTTGTCTCCAACCCCTTCCTCACTAAAAGTTTTGTACTCCATAGAATCAGGGGCAGGTTTACCTTTTTTGCCTCCCTTACCAGGAACATGGGACTGCAAGTAGACTTCCATAGAAGCCTTAGACTTAGGAACATAATCCTCATCCTCTTCTGACCTAGAATCCTCCACTTCCACTTTCTTCTTTTTCCCTTTAGGAGTTTTCTCAAGTTCCTCCTCTAACATAGTTTCATATTCCAACTCCAGTTTCTTTTTCTTTCCTTTAGGAGCCCTCTCAAGCTGCTTAGGAACCACATAAGACTTGGCATAATCTGTAATTAAGAGAATTAAACCAAAATGTAGCACAATATTTTTTAGGATTTCTCTTGTGATCCTTAATTCCACTTTCCAAAGAAGCCAAAAGATAGAAAGGAAAAGAAACTTTCTTCTTGTGTCTAAAGTGAGTGAGAAGGAAAAAATGATAACCATTAATTATAGAGAAACAACCTTCTAGAAGGTTATATACCTCATTAATTCTTCAACAACATCTCCCCACAGAGCCTTGATGGAGCTACGCAAGTAGCCACCACTTTTAGCATGCTCAAGCTTCTTTTCTTCATCATCTTTAAAGAAAATCAACAATGCGACATTGGACTCCTTCTTGTCTCTATATACACCTTTCTGCCCTTAGTAGAAAGACCTGTGATGCTCACAATGAAGTCTTTATTAATATCAAATTCCATTCCACCAATCTTCAAAACCCTATTATGCCAGCCCTTGACAAATAGCTCTGTCGCATGTGGATTGTTACCATGGAGCCGCTCAATATACGACGTTATCCCCCCTACTCCAACCTTTTCCACACTTGAGACTTAGTTTTCAGGGTGTCATAGGAAAAAGGCTCGGCTCTATTTCTATCGCCACCCATGCTTACAGACTCATCAAAACCCAAGAGCTTGAGAACTTTGCAAAAAAATAGAAGAAGCCTCAAGAACATAGGCAAGGAAATACCCACAATCCGTGTGAAAACGGAAAGTAGATAGAGAATAATTATTAACCTTGAAGGCTGCCCCATACGGAGGATACTCAAACAATCAAAAGCCCAAGCATGATCCAAATCAAGATCAGTCAGAAGGATAATCTACCATGTGAACAAGAACATGTGAACACAATGCATAATAAAACCGATGCCCACCTTAGCACTTTTGGAAATCATTATTAAGACAATTAAGGGCCTCAATAGGAAGGGGGTCATCCACATCCCAAAACCTATAGCTGCTAACACCAATGTTAGCAAAGACATCTGCAAGACCATTACCCTCCCTGAAGATATGAGAAAGATAGCATTCATCAAAAGAATTCAAAATTTTAATTGCATCCAATATAAGGGATTCAACACTCCAAGAGGGAGGAGTAGACAACTTCAAGTTGTTGATTACATTTAAAGAATCTCCCTCCAACCACACCTTTCTAAAACCTTTAGATTGAGCAATCTTCAACCCATGGTAGGCAGATGAAGCTTATCTTTTAGATTTGTTACTTCTTATGTATTTAGTATTTTACTTAAGGTTATCCAAGGGTAATTTTATTACCATCCTTTTGGATCCTTCCTATTGTTTGTGTTCCATTTTTAAATCTTTAAAATTATGAATTGAAATTATCCCCTAGCCTTGGCCTAAAATTATAAATACCTTAATGTAGGCATGTTTCTTTTGACACATTTTTTGATCCCATGAACAATGATATAAAGTGAACTAATATTCTTGGTTATATTTGTGTGTTTATCACTATAACGTACTATATTTTTCTATATTCCTTACGTCCACTTGATCTTGCCACTTGAGGGAAAAGGTATTATTGCTTTCTACAATTTTTGCATGCCCATCTTTTATCTTCTTTGGGGCAAAAGTAGGGGCATCTTTCTAAACATGTTTCTAACATGTTGTTCAACTACAAATTTTATATTTGAGGTAAGAATTCTCTACTTAGCTCTACATGTGATTTTTTATACTCAATTTTTTAAATTTTAAATTTATTTTTTTATGTTCATTCTCTATTTTTAATCACACAATTTCTCTCTTCAATTTATTTTCATAATACATATAGTTAAATGGGGTCATATTTTATACTAACTAGTCCTATTTTCAATTTTTATGTAGTCTCACATGTGACACATTTTCTTTAGTGACTCAAATTATCTACATCTAAGAAAAATTGATATCATTTTATCATAACTTGTCAATTTTCATGTATGTCTACTTTGATGTGTATGCACACACACCAAAGAAGGGGATAAAATGTAGAGAAAAAAAGTGCACACACTAATAATTTTTCACTTTTGTTCATGCAACTTTGGATGGATATATTGGATACATGATACTAGCACATAAACTGACTATTTTGGTAGTTTGACCCAAGACCCATTACAAAACTTAGACATGCCACATTGCTTTATACAAAACCTATATGACCCAATTCACATTATTTTTTCACCCTAGAAAAGATCACATTTTTTGTTATGTCCTTGGACAAGATCATGGGTGTGATCATGTCTCTATCTTTCAAATTTTGAATTCTTGCATTTTGAGACCAACACCAACATTTTTGGGATCTAACCATTACTCATCAACATGTGCATGAAAAATTTAAAATTTATGTATCTAGGGTTATTTATTTAAAATTATTAATCCTAGGTGAGTTAAACATGATGGAATAATAACACATCACTAGATAACATGTACATGAGCATGCAATCTCTTCATATCTTGTAGATACATCAGTCATTAATGATTCCCCTGCCATAATCAACAACATTTAATATCTATATAAAAGAAACCATATGATGTATTCATCGTCAAGGCATATTAAAAGAATACTCCCCAACATAATTAGACATAGTTCACTTCAGCAATAAGTGATAAAAATCAGCAATTGACAATAATATTTCACTATCATTCTAGATTGGCATTCATTACCACCCACGTATCTATCTTTTATTGTTAACTCAAACTGCCTTAATGCCCGTCTTATAACCTAAGATGTTGCAATTGTGGCATAAAAGTGAAATAAATTTTTTTAAGTATTAATATTAAGTTAATTAGTTGCATACATTCACTAAGTTACGCGACGTTACACTACTTGAGGTTCCATAGACGACTTTAGTATTTAGCATTGCACATATTTATTAACATAAATTAAAAGTAAACATTGCATATCTTTTGAATTCCATTCATGAAAGTATAAAGTACAAATATGATTCTTACATTGCATTGAAATAATATTACAATACGCATTCATCTGATGAGGTAGATCAATAACAATTATAATTACATTTTACAAATGTTCACCTCATATACAATTGAGGGAAGTTTCATATCCAAGATTTCCAATGATACATTAAAGAAAGTACATATAAATCCAATTACGAGCTCTCCATCCATGAAGCTCTCGTTTCCATGATCATAAACTAGGGACCCAATGGAGTAAGGTGCACATTCCACCCAACCATGTGGTACCCGTAGGTCCACCCCCATTCTAGGAGATAGTAATATGGTTACCTAGACATAACCTATTCACCCTAAACACAAGTACATAACTAATGATGGTTACATTGCTTCCGAAATAAGACAATCAAATGTGCTAGTACACAAGTGTAAACTGTTATTTTAGGTGGAGTGTCATCACAATGTTGCAAAGGTTACCATGGTGTTTCTTCCTAGGTTCCAGCCCCCAACTTGGGTTACCCTGGTAACCTCTTACGAAACCTAGCCCCATTTGCAAACTATTGCGGAATCGAATATCTTTTAAAGTAACAAGATATCGATTTTCCATTCTAGGCCTTCTCATCTTATACTCAAGATTGAACTAGCTCTAGAGTCTATAAGTGAGGCATAATCATCTTATTAAAGATTTTAATCTAACTACTATGTTGTTTAGTTATCACTGTCTTACTAACTCTTTGTAAGTTACCCTGACACCACTTTGTGTGTCGGCCCTCACACAGAGCCACTCCCCTAAACATAACAAAGGAATTCTAAGTTTCCCTGAATAAGGTAGACAAGTGTACAAATAATACAACATAAAATTCTATACTTTTCATAACGAACATCAATGATTATGTTCATAAAATCAGGTGTCCAAACACCATACAAAACCACGTACACAACCTTAGCCATCACAAGAATTCAACTTAAACAATCACAACACCCCCACATTATCCAACTTGTTTGGAAGACTTATACAACTAAGACATTCCCAATTTGCCCAATAAAAAAACACGATTTAAAGCAAATTGAAAAATAAAGAGTCTACATTAGGATTTACTATATCCAGTCAATCAAATATAATTTGCATGAAAATAAATCAACTTGATTAAAATTCACTATCAAATAATCTAATCTTAACTTTCTTAATTTCACACAATAATAAATACTAAGTTTTCTCTTTCATTCATAATGTTTCAAAACTAGTTAATCTCTTACTTATCATATATCTACATGCACTTTTAAATATTATTTAATCATTTAATTTAAAAACAAATAACTATATTAAATTAACACACACACATATATATATAAGATTTATTATATTAAAATTTGAATCTCACAATACTGTATAACATTATTTGTTAGGGTTTTGCCGAAAACGTAGCCATGGCTTAACTTTTGACAGTCGCCGACGACTTATACTTTGACAGTCGTAAGAAAGAAACCCTAAATCATATTTTGTTGGAGACTTCGGTTGTTATGCAGCCGACCCTCATGGAGGCCGCGAGCATACATTTTAACAATCGTCAGCTCCTAAATAAGGGGGCCGGCCTGAGTGGTGGGGCGGTGCTGGAGCTGCTCCCACCGTCGCCTCCTTTAGGGGCGGCGGTTGTGGGAGCGGCCACAGCCCTTCCCCCATTCAATACTATATTTTTTAAAATCTAAAACAAATAAAATATGTGGGTTAATCCCTACGGACATTTAAATTGCGAATTTCGTTTTCTTTTAATAAACTCTATTTTTTTAAATTAATCACCCAATTTCGCCTGTACGGCGAATAACACAATTTTTTTCAAAATAAAAGCTTAACAATTCAATTTATATATGAAAGTATATATATATATACAAATTCAACAGGGTTTTCTAATGAAGAATAAAGAAATTTCTACAGGGTTTCAATGAGGAAATTGGGGAAATTGTAAAATTTCTACAGGGTTCCAAAAGAAAACTCACACAGCATTTCCAACCAAATTTTAAATTTATTCCCTGAGGATTCAATTTCCTTTTCAACAACAATTTCCCTCACAATAATTTACTCAAACTTTTCTACAAAGAGAAAGCTACAGAAGTTTTTCTGAAACCAACAAATCCTTACTAAACAAGAATACAGTGAACAACTTTCCCGAGAAATACAGGGATTTTAATAAAATGAAATTTTATTTTCTCAACATTCTTTTCAAAAACAACAAATTAAAAATCACAAGGGAAATACATGTTTTTCCTTAGCTTCAGAAATCTATCTGGTGATGAAAGCCTTTGTTGCCTGTAGCTTCCAAAACCTTTTCCGAACACCAATTCCCAATATACCAAACCAGAGAACTTCCAGAAATAATATCCAACAATACAAAAGCATAAACAAAATTTTTAACAGAGCACTAATTCATTTCCCGCGAAGAATAGAATAATCCCCTATATTTTTCCAAATCCCAGATAATATCCAAGAATATTCTCAACCAAGAGCAATAAATTCAACTGGCACACATGTCGAGAAGAAAATATCTTCCAACCACTTATGGGTAATTCTTTCTTTCCTCTATTTCAAGATTTGCATGCCTCTAATTTATTTAAAATTTACAATTTTCAAAATGCAAATTTATTTAACAATTAAAAATGCCATCTCCCAAATAATAATTAATTTTAAAATTAAGATTTATTCACACAATTAAAGCAACTTTAATTTTATTTATTTATTTATTTAATTAAATGAATTTAATCTCTATGATCAAATTATTTAACCAAACAAACTAATTAATCAATTAATAAAATGTAAAACTTATTTCTTTAACATCTAAAAAATTAATTTAAAACCACAGTAAATTGAAATATAATAAACTATCATTAAATTGACAAGATTTTACTTTCAAAGCAATTAATCCAAACAGGAACAAACAAGACCATCTACGACTCCGAACTAAAACTGACGATGTACTGTGACTGGGTTTAAGACTAGACTAGGATAAACCATGCTACTACCTCCCAATCAACATTTACGTTGAGTCTTGACACGCTCAGACCTGAGTAACCAGGTGGAGTCAGTGTCATGTACCTGCAATCCTGCAATCAACAAATAACATGCATATATATATAATCCATTGTACAAACACACCGTGTGGAGAAAATCACGGACATCACAGGGCACTCGCAAGCGAGTGATGCAACTCCGTTCTCCACACCAATACACGTCACATCAGACTGAAAAATTAAATAACAGTTAGTCCATCATAAACATATATATAGCAATAACATCTAAAGGAAATATCTATGCTATCACAAAGCATGTCAGAAATTAATTATCACCATACAATGTATCATCATTTAACAAAGTGAATCCACTGTCACTCAAAATCAGCGATCAAAATATCCAAACCAAAGTACCAAAGTCTAACAGTGTGAAAACATGCAAACAAAAACATAAGCATAAATGGAGGGGTACTACACAAACTCAAATATCGACTTAGGTAGAAGGAAGTATTGAACATCAACCTTGGATATCAAGTCCTAATGTGCTCTAAATCACCACCATAGTTTACCTTACATTAAATATCACCAAGTCAACACTTTCTATAAATAATGAAGATTCATTTATATAGAGGATTTGATTATGGAAAGGGACATAATTGTGCCTCTAGGAAGACAATTTCTTCCATGATTCTATTCTAAATATTTAGATAATCAAGGAATATACTTAGATTTTTTATGTATAATATGATTTTAGATATCATGTTATGAGTATTCAATTAAAACACCGCTTTAAATAAAATTCATACCGCAAATGACATAATTTCTAATTATCTTTTATTCTAATTCAATACATATTCAATTACAATTTCAATTAACATATTTAATTATATTATTAAACTTTATATCTATGATAATTTTAAATCCCTTCACAAATAAACAAATTTATAAATTTATAAGAAAACAAGAAAAAATTATATATAAGAGAAACACGAAATTAATAGAAAGGTCCCTTTATAGCATAAGATTTAACATAATTAGGTTGGTCAAATAAACCTTTATTTTAATATATAAATTAGGTTGGTCAAAGAAAACCCATCCTCCCTATAAAACATCCATTGAATAAAGTCCCACGATACTCTCATAAGGTGCAACATGTGGTACTTATGGTGAATTTTGGTTTGACATACATTTTTGGACTATAATGAAGAAAGGGACTTTTTATGGAAATAAAATAAGGATTTTCATTTTTGTGAAGGAATACAACTATTAAATGGATTATTAGATAGAATTAAATTAGTAAATAATTAATTTAAATAACAGAATTAAGATAGAAAATTGTAAAAATTAAATGTAAGAGTGGGAGTATTTGTTTTGAAGTTGTCATTGTTTAAAAAATGAATAATTTTAGTTTGACTATTATTATTTTTTAAATGGGTTTTAAATTTGAGTGTCACAAATCTAATTTGTTACATGAATTTGATTCATGTTGTAGAGGAAAGATATATTAAAATATACACTTAAAAATCCACTTGTCTTCATCTTTTTTATATCTAAGTTTATCAAGATAGCGTCTAGAGATGTCATTAATGAGTTTGTCAAGTCACTAGGTGAACATGTTGTCTTAGGTCAAACCCTTCGATAGGTCAAATTAATGATAATGAGTGATAACAAAGACAAAATTCACCAACATATAGATGGCCTATGCTAATGACATTCTTTGTCCCTTTAGAAATCAAAGTTATAATAATTTTCTCCTTGATGTCCTCTTATGTATTAATTGCACATTGAATATCTTTAAATATCATTATAGAACATGTTGCGTAAATGTGCATTAGGTTGGCTCATAATGACTAATAGACATGGGCAAGAAAGTTAGAACTTGAATTTGAATTTTTTAATTTCAAAACCATTCTCAAATGCCCCAAGATTGAACCAAATCAAACTTACATTATATGAAAATGAATCAAAGAAATAATGTGATAATCTCAAGGTAGGAGATAAATGTATAAAAATAAGTTTAAATAAGGATAAAATTAAAATGGATAGAGAGTGAATGCATATAAATTAGTACAAATAAAGATGAAATGGATATAGATAAAAATCAAGTCTTAATTCAAACTAAATAAAAATATATACCACTTGTCAATATATTATTACATTAAGACATTCCCATGAAAATAAATCAAAATTAAATATAAAGTTGTTCAAATATATTAATTTCATAATTTTATATCCTTTGGACTATGCACATATTTTTGCAAGTATATCTATATATAAATATAATAGAGGATAAGTTTGTGTAAAAGGATATGGATCACAAGCATGAATGGGAGTGATTAGGGCATTTAAAGTAAAGTAAATTAACAATATATTGCTAAAGAATTATATGCAACACAAAACAATTATTTTATTAATTTTTGTATTTTATTATTTTTTAATTTTGGTTTTTACTTCTTGATGACGAATCTTGAGGTATGAAATGTTGATACCAATTTTTTTAACATAAATAAATTTTAAAAACAATATTGAATAATTATTGTATTGTTCAAATGCACATCATATTGATTTATAATAATGAATATAAAATCAATCAATATAAGATTTTTAAATAATATTAGATAAGTACTATTTATTGTGTTCTTTTATAATTTTTATAATTTAGTTATTTTTATTAAAAAAAATTAATAATGTGTTGCAAAAAAAAAATTGAATTGTTTCTCATGGAAAATTTATTTTATATTTTTTATAAAATATTTATTTTAAATTTATTATATTTGATTTTAAGTGAAGCATTTAAGTTTAATTTTTTAATAGATAAATAAAGTTAGAAATTCATGAACTTCATATATAATAAAGCCCTTAAAAATGATATAATGTTGGTGGGAGCAAATTTAAATTATTTTAAAAAGACTTCCTCTTATAATAAGATTTTTTTTAATTTTTATTTTGGAATCTAAATTTTTATAAAAGGATTTATATTTAAATAAATATGTTAAAACGTAAAGTGAAATCCTTAAAAAAGTAGGTAGCATGGTTTCATGACCTAAAATTAAACAAACCAAACCTAAATAAAAAACAAATATGTGGTCCTAAAAAAAAACCACAAACTATAAAATTAAACAAACCAAACCTAGATCAAAAACAAATATGTGGTCCCCCAAAAAAATCCACAAACTATAAAAGTTAAGAGCCCCACAAGTGAAACAATTGTCATATCTAGATTTGACTATCTTAGAGGCGGAAACAAAAAAATGTGAATAACTTAGATACTTGAACTTCAATAGATCTTTTTAAAAAAATTCAAATATCTTGAGATATACTTTCAAACTCATTTTTTTATGAATTTTCAAGAACATTATAAAAAATTTCAAGTGAGTATAGAAAGATAAATAAAAGTATTGAAGATATGATATTTACATAACACGTTTAATTAAGCGATTAGAGCCATGAGAATCTATTTCATCTAAGCTTCGACATTATAATTTGTACTGTTATACTGATGATTAAGTTATGTGACATTTAAGTTATACTAGGCTCAAATTACTTTATAACTTATGGACTATATTGTTTCAATTTTGAGGATTTTTCCCACTAACATTATAAGAAGGCATACAATCTCTTTTTCCAAGACCAACATGTCTCTTATTTATTTTCTATGACTAAATGCTGAAAATCATTTTATATTTAAATGCTCTCCATATCATAAAATTTAGAAAGATTTTTTATATTCTTTTAAATAATCATAAATAACATTCCAAGATCATAAATGTTTACCACTTTTTTTACAAATATTTTATCATATTAACAGATAACCTTAGGAAACAATCTCAACAATCACTTCTTACTCTCCACTTATTTCTCCTATAAAACATTAAAAAATCAAAATGTAACTCAATATGTATTGATTACCTTTGACATTTTACTTTTTTTATTTCTCCTATAAAACATTAAAAAATCAAAATGTAACTCAATATGTATTGATTACCTTTGACATTTTACTTTGTAAAAAAACATATTTTAAATGTGACACTTCCTCAATTTCATATATAAAAATAAAATATATATTGTTGTTTGCTTATACTATCACATCCTATAAATATGCATATTTATTAAATAATAATAGAAGCCTAGATTCTCTGGTTTAAAATGTCCACTAGAACTTTGGTATTATCAGTTGGTTTAAAATAATGATATGATTATTCCCCCACCAATATGAAATACAATTAATCTTATCCCCACAAGACAATGACCATCTTAAAAACTACCCCACAAAAACTAAGGATTAGGACAAGTATTAATGAAAGCCCTCCCACCTTGATTGGCTTGAAATTGTATCATTGGAGAAATAAATAATATGGAATTCAAATTCATTGAATAGGCCCTTTAATCATTTTAATTTGAACCTATTCTTCATCATCACTTTTCTTTGTGGAGTGGAATATATTATTAGTTGAGCCTTCTTAGTCATTAGTGATATGGGAAAGGGTGCTTTTTTCATTAGTGTTTAAAATATCATGATTAGTTCATAACTGATTTTTTTTGCGAGTTTGGTTTATGATGTCATATATTTTAATTTTGTAATCATCGACTTTTTAGAGATATTATTCTAATTTATAAAGTTATTATTTGTTATCAATTTTTTTTTTTAAATTGATTTTGCAAATGTAGATGTTGTTTCTTTCTTTTTTTGTTGGAGGGTTTTCTAACAAACCCACATAATTATCTTTCTACCGAATATAGAGGCACCAACCCTAGGTTGAAACCTCTTTAGTTGAGAGCTAAGGACTAAGGGGTATTTGTTTTGGAAAAGTGGGACCAAGGCACAATCTTGGCCTCATCCCTTATGGTGTCGAAGCCTTGCACTTAGAAAGACTTGATCCCTAGTGGGCTTATTCATAACCATTCAACTTCACTAGTATATCAAGGGCTCATTGACAATCCTCAAAATTTTAAAATTAAATATTCAAAGTTCTCAACTTGTCAACCCCCTCCATCTCAAGGCTTAAATATCTCTTCGATGTCACCTCGTGAACAAGGTATCCTTTTCACTTCCACAACATATTCCAATTCCCTTCCAAATTAAGATCAAAGAACATTTTCTCCCATCCAATGGTCCTCTTCCATCTCATGAGTCCATACCTTTCACTCCATGTAGTGATCCCCTCCCATGTCAAGATCAAAATATCATTTCATGTCATGATCCTACTCCTCCACAAGATTCCACCATCCCTATCCAAACAAGACATATCAAAACATAAAATAAAAGGGCATCCAAATTGACTCATTCAAAAGCTTTATCCACCCCTAAGGTGTCCATTCCATCACATATCCCTCATTCTATACAAATAAAGCCTTCCTTCCTTATCTTGATCTTGACTATCCTATCCATATCCTTCATCTTATCTAATCCATCCTCTTACCCTTGGTACTTTGGTCTTGGTAAAGTTGGGGGAAGGAAAACCTTGTCCAAGTATGTCTTAGACAATACAAATCCTTACAATCCATGTCCTATAGAAACTATCCTTTTATCCAAAAAATCCTTTTTTTTATCTCATATCCATAATAGCAATACCTCTAGTAAAGGTTGGCTCGTTCCTTTGGTTCATATAATCTTTGGAGATATCTTCTCCAATCATCCACCTATCAACCTATCACAATATAGTCAATCCATATATCCCATAATAAGTGATCCTATACCTAATTGGGAACCTTTCCCTTGCCTAGGTGTTGGGTTGGATTATTGTATCTTGAGATCATATGCAAATCCAAAAACATTGAGCTTTAACAAAAATCATGAGCAAACAAATGTCAACTGTTGAGGTAAATCTTTGGCTTGCATAACTTGTTGCCTATCTTTTGGTATTACTATAAAAAAAGTCAATGTCCTAATAAAGTTATCTTTCTTATTATGGGCACCATCAAAGAAAAATCTAAGGTCCTAAGGGATGCATCCTTCCTACAATGGACCTTATCTATCAAATTGAGCTTATCTTTCGACAAGAGATATGTTGGCTACCGATTTTTTGATTTTATCTTTTTTGTCCCATTTTCTCGATGAAAGCCTATCTTAATATGCTTAGAGCAACCTGGGTCATATCATGAGTGTATTATTTGGTATGTTTGACTTTCTTTTATCTCCTTTTTTTCTCGATGAAGGCCTATATCTTAATGTTCTTAGAGAAACTTGGGTTTAGAAATGAACTTCTTTATTTTTATGTTTGCATGTGTGTTGTGTGTGTGCAAGTTGGGTAAAAGACAAGCAATATAGACTTGCTAAGGTTCCTCTTTAAAGTAGCAATGTGTCTTGTTTCTTTTTGGTTGTCATTCATATCATTTTTTTGTTGCATATTCTCTTTATAAGTTTCATTTTGATATTTGATCCTTGGTGGAGTTTGATTTTGCTAAATTCACAAATTTTAGTATGCATCATACTATCTTAATCATAACATATGTGTCATAATCATATATCATAAATCATAACATCCATTATTACATATGTGCATGCATCATCATCATTATCATAAATAAAATCATAAATAATTCTTCATGTCATGAAATTGACCCGAGACTTGTTTTCTAGTCAATCTCTAGAGGGGGCATCATATTCTCCATCCCATGGTCCACTGGGGGCATACTAGGGCATATCATCAATCTTTTTTTCTTTGAAACAACATTATAAAACACATTGTCTCAAAGAGGGGCAAAATGTAGACACCTAAAAATGGCTAATGCATTTTCATCTTATCATTTCATCATTATCCTTTCATTTCTTCTATCTATATTATTAATTACTTTTAAATTATTTAATTAAGCTAAATTTTTCCTCTTTTCATTCACAATTTAATTATCTTAATTTTTTTATCATATCCATATTAATTAAACAATTTTTAATTATTTAATTAATTCATCACTTAACATTTTCCCTCCAACAATAATTAAAATTAAATTAAATTTATTTTTTCCTCTATAATTAAATCATTTTCAAAAATTATTTAATTAGCTAACACTCCTCTTTTAGATAAATTAAAAATAATTTATTTAAATTAAAAAAAATTATTTAAATTAAAAATAATTTATTTAAATTAAATATTTTTCTATAACAAGTAGATCCTTTCCAAGTGCCAAAATGTCCAAGTAATTGATAGAAATGTGAAATCCCAAAAGAAAAGAAAAATGTACTTGGGGAAGATTCTAGAAAAAGTGGGACCAAGATAGACTTTATTGAAGACCAAGAGGAATGGTGTTGCCTATCTACTATGCAGGCTAGGTGAAACACTAGTTGTGCTTCTTCCCTATTGTTTGGGTTGTGTTCATGTGTGTGGGGGGTCGAGTGGGTTGTGAAATGCTTGGGGGTGGCATGTGAGTGTGGTGGAGTGCTCCAACTAGGTTTGGTGGGAAATTTTCTACACTTTTCTTTGTCATTTTTTCTTTGTTTGCTCCTTCCCTTGACTATGTGGGGAGGCTCCTTCTCCTTTGTTATGTGAAACACTTAATTTTTCCTATGTTGTTAGCTTTGGTGCTCATCATTGGGAGAACTGGAACCCTTGTTTTCTTTTTTCTTTCCTGGATTGGTTTTGTGATGGAGAAATAGGGTGAATCGCCTAATTTTTTATTTTTCAAAGACTTGGATATGGCAGATCTGTCTTCTTCCTTGCATGCAAATTCTATGGAGCAATTGGGTAAATTTTTTATGGGTGGGGGTTCTTCTTTCGATGGAAGTGTGCCTAGACTCAATAAAGTTAATGGATGTCTAGAAAGAAGCCAAGAGCATCTAGTTTTAATGATTCAACTAGACTCTGTTTCAAATGATGTTGCATACTTGAGCAAGCATACTTTGATCTGTAAGTTAATGGGTCTTCATCTTTCTTTTCCAACTTTGGAATCCTAGACTCGAAGGATTTGAAATCCCGAAGGTGATATGAAATTGATGTTGGTTGCAAAAAATTATTTAATGTTTGTGTTCACATCCATGGCGAATAGGAATAGAGCTTTTGAAGGTGGTTTGTATTTCTTTAATCAGGATAGGCTCTTCATGAAACCCTGGCATTTAGGTTTTAATTCTATTGAGGAGCTCCCTTCAAAGGTTCTCGTCTGGGTTCATCTTCCAAGTCTTCCACTAGAGTTTTGGAGGAGCGACATTTTACATGTGATAGCTCTTTTACTTGGTAAACTGATTGGTGCAGCCCAACAAACTCAAGATCGAAAGGTAATTTCATAAGCACGTATTTGTATGGAAATTGATTTAAATAACCCTTTGCCATACTCTGTAGAAATTTACCTTGGGTCCTCTTCCTAGATTCAATGGGTTGAATGTGAAACCCTCCCTTTTAGATGTCGGTTATGTCATGAGTATGGACATATGCAAAGGAAATTCCCTCGATTCAATCAAATGTCTGCTACTGCTAATGCTAACTCAGGCTTTAATCCTATGAATGATAAAGGGAAGGCTCATGTGGTTGTTGGGACTATAGACAAAGAAAGTTTTATTCATGTTAAGCCTTGTAATAGGGGAAGAGATCAGAAGAGAAACCTCAAGGATAAACAATCTGATGGAGACTATAATCAATTTCATGCATTAGAGGACCTAGTCCAAGAGGAGGAGATTCCAATTGATTTGTCTTCTGGGCCTGGGTCTTTGGGAGTGGCTTTGATGGAAGTCAATGAGAATGTTACTCTGGTAGGCGAGCAGGATAATCAAGTGGCTATAGGTTTTTCCTCCCAAGTGTCGGTTGTTCCTGATCAAAGTGGGGCTTTGGTCGTAAATGATGGGGGAGCTTCAGTTGAGCCAGTTCCCTCTCAGGTGAAGCATATTTTAGATTCAGGAAAAAGGAAGTGGTGCTTTGCCTGCTTTGGGTCTATAATAAAAGTCCCTTACAAGGAGCGTTCAAAGAAGCTCAAAGAAATTGTCTAAAATGGACTACAAGAAGGACCATGAGAAGGTGAAACTTATTGGGGAGACTCTTATGGATTCTAGGTTGGTGAAGACCATTGATTCCCATTTTTCCCAACCTCATAAAGGATAGTCATTTCATGGAATGTTCGAGGGGTATGAATAACATCCCTAGACAAAAGGCTATTCCTGAGTTGATTGGCACTCATTCTCTTGACATTTTCTTTCTTCAAGAAACTAAGTTGATAGTGGATGATATGTTGAATAAAGCTCCCAATATTTAGGCTCGAGGTTTTTGTTAGTGTGTTGTGGCTCATGGTAATTTTGGATTGCTTTTGGAATCTAAGGAATTTTTTTCCTCTATGGTGGATTTTGAGTCACTCTTTTATCTCTATGGTTGTCTCTAGTTTGGAATTTTCCAAATTTTGTCTCTTTACTAATGTTTATGCTCATACTGATTTCTTTGGAAAATCACAACTTTGGTCTCATATGAAGTATGTTAGATCTCTTGCTCCTCTTCTTCTATGGGTTTAGGCAGGGGACTTTAATGTTGTTACCTGCTTGCAGGAAAAAAGAGGTGGCATTGTTTGACTTGACCCTTCGACTTTTCTCTTAAGGGACAACATAGGTTTTTTGAATCTTATTGATTTGAGGCTGATTAATGGCATCTTTGTGTGGAACAATAGAAGGTGTGATGATGGTGCAATTTCAGAAAGGATCGACAAATTCCTTGTCTCGAGTTATTAGATTGGGGATAGATGGAATACCACCTTTGAGATATTAGATTAAAAGGGTTTAGATCACTGGCCAATTAATTTTTTTTCAAATTCCTTCAATGCTCCTAATAATCCTTCTTTTAAGTTCCAACTCATGTGGTTGAGAGATCATTCACTCCAAGATCTGATGGTTGACTAGTGGCACAAATGGATTCTTGCTAATGGTAAGGCTATGTATTATTTTGCTAAAATACTATAGTATGTGAAGTATAGGCTTAAGAAGTGGAATAGACAGTTTTTTGGTAATTTGCATCACAATAAGATGGATTCTCAAGTTCATCTCGACATGATCACTTGATAAATTCAAGATCATGGTCTTACTGATAATTTGAGGAGGGAGGAGTCTATTGTAGCTAAGGAGTTGGAGGAATGGAAGTTGCAAGAGGATATTTTTTGGAAGCAAAAGTCCTGTATTGACTGGCTACAAGAAGGAGACAAAAATAATGCCTTTTTTCATAACTCAGTCAAAGCTAGAAGGAATGGTAATCTGATTACAGGTCTCTTGTGTCCTTGGAGGAAGCGCAACTCTTGTAAGAAATTTTTGGAGAGGCTTCTAGGTTCTTTTCAGCCTTATTCACTAAAGATTCCCCCCTACTCCTGAAGAAGAAACTTACATTCTTGATTGTATTCCCTTGGTGGTTTCTAATAAGATGAATGCAACCCTCATGCTCCCCATCTCACTGTGAGAACTAGAGACTGTGGTTTTCCAAATGAAGAAAGGTAAAGCTCCAAGCCTTGATGGTTTACCGATTGAATTTTTCCAATATTTTTGGGAAAGTATCAATTTGGATCTCTTAGATGTGGTGCAAGAGTCCCAAAGAAATAAACAAATGTTAAGTGCCTTGAATTCTACCTTTTTGGCTCTTATTCCTAAGAATGAGGGTGCTAATGGTCTTGATCAATTTAAGCCCATTGCTCTATGTAATGTGATCTATAAAATCATTACCAAATTGATTGTAGAAAGGCTTAAGTCGTGGCTCAACTCTTTGATTTCTAAGGAGAAAGGGGGTTTTGTTGTTGGATGATAAATTTTAGATGGGTTTGTGATAACTACCAAGACTATTCAATCTATGGTGACTTCTAAGGAAAAAGCCATGTTCATCAAACTTGATATGGCTAAATCTTATGATAG
The DNA here is from genome assembly GCA_007258455.2 of Sequoia sempervirens. Taxonomy (NCBI): domain Eukaryota; kingdom Viridiplantae; phylum Streptophyta; class Pinopsida; order Cupressales; family Cupressaceae; genus Sequoia; species Sequoia sempervirens. The sequence goes on along the minus strand of VDFB02381400.1, from coordinate 102 downwards.
GGTTAAATGGGATTTCTAGCAAAAAGTGCTCTTGTATTTTGGTTTTGGAAAGCAGTGGATAGATTGGGTGATGAGTTGTGTGACTTCTACTTCCTTTTCTAT
>VDFB02381399.1:0-17063 GCA_007258455.2 Sequoia sempervirens | reverse complement strand
TAGCCATTTAATTACATAGACTTCTCAATTTTCCTAGCCACATGAGATTGATGCTCCTAGTTGATTGGTTGATTTTTGTGGACCCTCCTCTTCTACACATATTTGTGTACCTCATCATTGCACTATTTTTAATAATTTATGTTTAGGTACTCTCAGAGAGACTAGTGATCCACCCCTAAAAAATATTTGAATATGATATTCATTGTATGATACCTAGACAAGATGAGCCAACAAGGTCTAGAACATATGTGGATGCATCAAAGTAAAGAACACATGTGGATGCATTAGATGTAAGAAAACATGTGGATGCATCATAGGCAAGAAGAGAAGGAGAGCCATTAGGGTTTAGAGAAGAGGAGGAAGGCCAATCTCTTGTATAGGTAAAACTTAAAGTTACTTCTTAGTGCATTTTATTTAAAATTAATATAAAAAATAATAGTAATAATGTATATTTAAGAGGGATAATAGTTGATGACATAGGAGGAACTTAGACAAGTTCATCATGGTACTATTTCAGTTGTTAGCAAGAGGAAATGAGGAATTATAGTCAAGAGATTTGTGCCCTAGTATCTCTTATATATTTTATTTATACCCTAGAGGATACAATGACATAAAAGAGTGTGGTATGAATCTATATCTATAAAAATTTCATATATAACTCTAATAAATCATAATATTCACCCATAACACATGTAATGAACTAATCCTTATGACTCCATATATTTATATATTCATATAATACATATAATAACAATTCTTAGTCTTTTCTATGTATTATAGTATATTTCATTCCATATCTCTCCATCTTCTATATATTAATTTGATGTCTATTACACACACACACACACACATATTAATGTCTTGTCTTTTATAGATACGTGATCCTTATAGGGAACCTTTTAGCCCATCTTTCTTTTTGGCCTTATGTTCCACAAATCCTATGCAGTAGGCTATAGTAGCTTTTACTCTCTGTCCTATATCTTGCTAACATCATCCCAACTTTCAAAATTATGTCATGTCCTCAAGACATGACAGTTAGTTTCCTAAAAGGATTTGTTTGTATATCACCTTTACTTGCACTAATATAGTATCCCATTATTATTTGTCTTGTTGGAGCACCTTAATGTGTCCTTGGGTGTTTATATTTGTGGATTCTTCCTCCAAAATATTAGTAGGTATCTCCATCTATTGCGCTACATTTTTGGCTTCTCCTAGAACTCTACTCAAGTGTGCCAATTTGATGTTGATGGTTTCCCTTTTTTTTATTTGAATTTTAATTTTTTCCCTCTGTTCTTATGTTTTTTGTAACTGGGTGTGCATATTTCAGCAAGACTTCAAGTACTCACATTTAGTGCTAGGGTTGTGGTCATGGCCAAGGAGGAAGCAGTTGTGGGAGGCAGTCGCCAGCATTCACCTCCCATGTTTCCGACAAGACTTTTGTAAGCCAAGACATTTAGTGCCGAATGCAAAATGGGATATAATCTCATTGGATTTCATTGTTGTTACCCAATTCTTTTCGGGCGATAGCATGATGCCATTATGGTGATGGTGGATAGGTTGATGAAGGTAGCACACTTCTCACCTATTTGTTCATCCTATAATGCTTCATCTATTGTTAGAGTGTTCATGGGAGATATAGTTAGGTTGCATGGTATTCCTCATCAGATCATTTTTGATAGGGATCCTACATTTACCTCAGCTCTTTGGATGTCATTGCAGCATACCATAGGGGATTACGCTTGAACTTTTAGTGTATTTTGGATTTCTTTGTTTCCTTTTGAAATGTTAATGCATAGCTTAAATTAAGCAAAGTAACCTTTTTAATCTCACCAAAATGAAACCGGCTGTCCTTGTTGGATCATTGTTTCACTTTTTATCAAATATACGAAATATTTCTTATTGATGTTTGTCATCTCCATTTGAATGAGAACCGAGCTCTTCTATATGTCCCCATGCTTGACTGCTATTTCATTTTTAGGCTCTCTAACTGCACTCTTCATGCATTTTTATGCTCCTTTTGATGTTCATTTCATGCACTTGCTCTCTTCTAAAATCTGAAACTTGAAACATGCTTCCTTTATTAAATAATGCTCTTATTAGTGAGGCATTGTGTATGCTTGTTCACTATCATTGATTATGAGATAGAACATTGATGTAATATCTTGAAACAAGATGCATAGACAACACCCATGGCAGAAAAATACAAACTGTACAACAATATTTGAGATTTTGCAATCATGAAAATGATATATTTCAGTTGAATTGATTGAGCTCATTTAAGTTTATTTTCCACGTGTAGCTTTCAGAAAGCATATTACTTGATTGTTATGAGTGAACAGTCGGCTTGATGGCCTTGATGAATGAACTCTCCTTTACTCTTTCAATTGAATAGTTCAGATGAACATGATAATTGCATTCTCCTTCTCAGCCCAATTGTAATGTATACGGGGCAGCATGCCAAGCTCTACCCTTGTGGGAGCCCGTTTTTTCCCACATGCTTGGTCTTCAAAAGATAATCAGCTACATGACTTTTCCTATACCTACACAGGGAAACAAACGATGTTAGCATAAAAACAATATGTGATGATGATTTTTCCCTCTTCAGTTCATGTTTTTGTTCCTTCCTTTAGTTGATTCCATGCATTTCGAAGAGTGAATTATATGTCCGTTGGTACAACTTGTAGTATAACTCATATCTGGAGCTCTTAATTGACACCCCTCTCAATCTCTTGTAGGCACACTCAGGAGCGGAAGCAGGACGAAGCAGGAAGCAGCATCTCAACCGAAGATGAAGAATCAGGCAATGATGGATATGTCTTCTGCTATTTGCTTTCATTCTTTTACCTTCAGTTGTATAGTTTACTTTCCGCAATGAATGGAATTAGCTAAAACCACGGCTTGTGTGGATATTTAAATTTTGTTCTTTCATTTCCATTATGAAAGAAAAGCATTGAAATGCAATGTTGTACTTGTCATTTGCATTCTCGCAATCAAATGAACATATTGTAATGTGAATCATTTCATGAAATAAACGAAAGCATTATGTTATGCTTTATCATTTGTATATTCAGTTTTGTGCTCCATTTGATTTTGCAAAAACATGAGTAATACTTTTGAAACTCAATTTTCTCAAACACTTGCATAATTGTCACTTGATAAATGATGAATAAAGTGCAAACAACACTTAAGCATATGCAGAAATAGCTGTAATTTTCACTTTCGAATATAACAATATTTAATCAGCTCCACCAATTGAGCTGTAGAAAAAATTTGGTAATATGGTTAAAAGATATTTTATATTTGACATGTGTTAGAAAATTAATTAAACACAGTAGTTGGAAATTAACTCTCAGAAAGAATATTTGTATTAACTAAAAGAGGAAAGAGGTTACTTGACGAGAATGGAAAAGATATTTTGGAGAAGTTGAAAAAAAATTGTTGGGAAAATTCTTGGCTCTGGTTTTGGTTTTTCTTCTTTCTAGAAAGTGATATTTTGGAAGAAGCTTTGACAATTTGATTCACATGTACAGATTACCTAATTCCACCTAGATTCATAGGTTTGAGTGTGTCCATTGCCCAACAGTATAGTTGATTGGGAGATAGTAATAGTTTTTCCTTGTCAAATCACAACCCTAGTCACAGTGTGTTGTTAGTCTTTGTTTGGTATGCTTTATTGTTATTTTGTCCATGTTGTCCATGTTTTCCTTGTTTATTTATTTTGTAAGGTATGTTATGTGGAAAATTAATGTTAATTAATGCTTTATAATGCTTTTTATTGATTATTTAGTTAATTTTGATTAATGTTGATAGAAGTTTTATATTTGATTAATTAATTAAATTAAATTTATTTTATAAAATGATTAAATTAATTAGATTAAATTTAATTAGAAATTATTATGTGAATTTGAATTATAAATTGCATAAATATCTTGTAATTATCAAAAGAGGAAATATCTATGAATTGGTTAAAAGATACTTTATATTTGACATGTGTTAGAAAATTAATTAAACACAGTAATTGGAAATTAATTCTTGGAGAGAATATTTGCATTAACTGAAAGAGGAAAGAGGTTGCTTCATGGGAATGGAAAAAGATATTTTGAAAAAGTTGTTAAAAATTTGAGAAAAGAGGTTCTCGGGAAGTTTTTGGCTCTGGTTTTTGGTTTTCTTCTTTCTGGAAAATGATATTTTGGAAGAAGCTTTGACAATTTGGAATCTACAGAGCAAGCTCTACTTCAAACTTCATTTCCTCAAGCTTCCAGAAACAGGTTCTTTTAATTATTATTATTGTTTTGCAAATTAGAAAGATTGGCTAAAGTATTTGTGTAGAAGCTTTAATTTATTTTATAGATTTGAAAGCTTTCTGTGTTTGGAAAAAATTTCGTGTAAATTTTTAAGAGTTTTTGTAAATTTTTTTTATAGTGAAATCAAAGAGCCTCTATTGAAATTGTTTTTAAACAAGAGAAAACCTCATAGGGAAAACAATAGAGAAATTTGGAAATCTTTGTAGGAATTGATTTTAATCTTCTTGATAAAATTTGTAGAAAAACTTTGATTGTATTGGAAAAGATCTTCCTGTAGAAGATTATCATTTTGTTTAGTTTTCCCAATTAATTTTATTTGATTGGAAAAGTGAAAACCTCTGATAAATCTGTAAACCTTTTCTTCTAGAAAATTTTGTTAAAAATTTTCCCTTTTGGACAATTGAAATTAATATATATATATACATATATAAATGCATGTTTATTACATAAATTCCTGTTAAAAAAAAATCTTTTTAGAAAATTTATATAAAAAAAAACTTGGGAGAAATCATATGGCGATTTACTAAATCATAGGGTTTAAAATATTTAATTTTTTTTTATAAGTTTAAATTTGTATGGGGGAAGGTTTGTGGCGTTTCCATAGCCTTCCCATAGGGAGGTAAGTGATCAGGAACAACCCAACGCCACCATTGAGGGTATTCCCATATGGAGCCAGCCAAGCAGTGATGCAATGAAACAAACCATTATTAATGGCCTTAGAAACTCATCCGGCCTTTAAATAAATTATATCTCAATTTTAATATGTTTTAATTACATAAATATATATATATATATATATATATATTTAATTTTATATTTTGGAAATTATAATTGGCATTAATATTTAAATAATATATATATAAATTATAAGTGTTATATTTAAATGTATTTTATTACCAAGAGCAAGTAAAATGCACAATTTAGATTTCACAAACAAGTTCATCCTACATTCACATTGATGTAATTGGGAAAATTGATTTAAATAATTAGATTTAATTATATTACGTTTGTAAAATGATATTGCATTAAGATATATTATTTTGAGTGCGTAATATTGTTTTCTTGAAATGGAAAATTGGATTTAGGAACTCTACCGATAGTATTTTAATACTTGTCAATTTGCTTATTTAATTGGTGGATTTCTATTTTGTTTACATTTTGGGAAATCAAAACAAAATAATGTTTCAAAAGCCCTTTATTCGCTTATAGTCATTGCATTTTATCGCTAACCCTTTGTTTCCTTTGGGTAGTGCACTTGGTTGTATTTTTAGTTAATCACCCAAAGGCCAAGAATCGATGTGTTGCCTCTGCAATTGGTTATATTTATTATCGGATTTTGTGCACTGTGTTTACCCTTGGTTGTAGATTAGATCCTTATGTTGTTTGTACGAGAGTGGCTCTCAGCTGGGGGTATGACACACAAAGGGGCACCTAGGTAACCCATAGAAAATTATGTGTGACACTCATATGACAATGATTTAAATGTTCAGTCGATGTACTTGATTCTTTTACTCTGGAAGCAATGTAACCTTCATGTTATGTGTTATACTTGTGTAGTCAAGTCTTGAGTTTTCCTATGTCTAGAGGTTGTTGGTTTTTCCTAAGAAGCCCTTTTACTATCTCCTAGCATAGGGGGTGGGCCTTTGGGTACCACTTGGTTGGGTGGAACATGCAACTTACACTATTGGGTTCCCATTTCATGTTCGTGATGGTAGGATCTTCCAGACTGGAGAGCTTGCATGTACCAATTGCTTTGTACCATCTTTTATATTCTTATGTATCAGTAGGATACATTGTATATATATTACTCCTCATTTGTATCCAAGGAGGATTCTTGTATCATTCTTATTGTAACATTATTGTACAATCTTCCTCATTTTGGAAATGAGTCTTGTAACTGCTATATGGAATGTATGCAATTTATGGATGATTCTTTAATGTACTTTATATATTATGAGATGACGTTAATACTATGGATGTATGTTATGTAATTCATGAGTAATATTTATATGTTATGGATTAGTTTACTTTTGTGAGTTATGGGATTCGAATGTAAGCGTTGTCGCGTACCTTAGAGGATGCATGCGTTAAGTGTAGTTCACTTTACTTGTTATTATTACACTTTAAAAAAAAAAATTTATCACGCTTTCATTGTATTTACGTCATCCTCTAGGGTTACGTGGTGGGGCATTACACATGGTATCAAAGCCCAAGTTCTAACATTGGGAACTCTGGTTTCACATGAGCCCATTAGGCTGTCCTTGCTATTTGTACTCTTATGTGTGTATTCCTTTCTTTGTTTTCCTTGACTTTATTGAGTGGTTTATGTTTAGGGAAACTAGGTTGACCCTAGAGGTAGATAAGAGATTCCATCTTCTCTCCTATTCTTCCTATTATAGATGACTAAATAGTTGTTAATTATGTTAGAGATGAATATGGGATGCTTTATTTTAAGTATGTTAGTATGTATTTATGACATGCAGTAGTGTGGAGGTTTAGCCATTCTCTTGTATAAAAGATAAATGCTTTCTATTTTGAATAGTGAAATATGGATTTGCATTGGGTGTATTACAAGAAAAGCTAATGATGGGTTATGGATATATGTGATGATATAAATCACATGGATTATGGAAGTAAATATACTTATGGAATTGTATATGTAATTGTATTCCCCCCTATAAATGTGAGAAACTAGTGATTGTGCATTGGTTGAGTGTTGTGAATACCTCGTACTTGATTTGTGGGCCCATGGGATGGTGATATAGTGTACCCATCCATATGAAATATGTTTTATTTGGTGTGGGATTAACCTTACCATTTTGTGTGTTTGTATGTTTGTTACCTAATTGAGGGCCAACCCACGTGTGGTTGAAATTTATATATACAAGAGTAGCCAAAAAGATAGTTTCATAGATTCTTTTCTTTTGGTTCTTTAGCACCTCAATCTATGAAGGGATAGTAGCAGCCAAAAAGTTTCTTGGGCGGAGTGTGCAGCATACGAACATTGTGACACAAAGTTATTTTAGCTCAACTGAACCCGAGGAAACATACTCACTAATTTCCCTTATGATGGATCAGGGTACTTGATCCGTATGTGCTATCCTAATCCCCACAATTTTGAGTACAACAACATTGGTTTGTTAGTATATGCCTAGCTATCCGTAGGGGTGTTGAGCTAGCATTAGTGAGTCAACGTCATCCATATGAGAGGTGAAGCTCGAGTAGCCCCATATTATATATATGCATTATATACACTGTATCTGCACATGTTCTGACATAATGCAATGGGTATGATGCCACACCCCACTGATGTTCTGACATAGTGTTGGTGATGATGCCTCATGAGATGGGCTCGAGGACACAATGCCATGTGCATAGACACATGAAGGTGTGCTATGAGATTATATTATGATAGCCTACTTGTGTGATGAGTGTAATGGGGCCTCACACACTTGTAGAGGGATACCCATGTTTTTTTTTCCATAGTGTTTGGGTCGATTAGCATATGGTTATGTCCTAGCCATGTATACCTCTGGCTATGGTGAGTACCTATGTGTGCCTTCTCCATGGGGTATCACTATGTGGGGTGTGTTCTGCACATTCCTACTTCCACAGAGCCACAAACACATTGCAATGTGGCATACGACCAATGCGTGCCTTCTCTGGCTGGTGTATGACCATGTCGCGTGACGAAGTGAGGTAGGGTGTAGTTGAGGAGCAGACTTTGATACATGTGGATGGAGTGCTCACTCTTCACCACATAAGGGCTACTATTATAGCCTGATGATGTTCCCTCTTTCCTTGTTTGGTGGCTAGTATCTATTCACATAGTGTTGTATAGTGCAATTTTAAAGATTGTGAATGTTCTTTATGGTTATTGATGATTTTATGTTGATTGTGAAGGTTGACACCTTGTTTATATTTGATTGTAATGGTTTAGCCACACCTTATGATCTTATTTTCTCATAGCCCTTGTGGTTACACTTGATTTAGTGTTGAAATTGTGCACATTTCTTGCTTTATTGTTGAAATTGAATTTTTATTTGCTCTTATTTATGACTTTGGTGGCTAAACTAGTTTATCCATATTGTTTTCAATGTCGGCCATTTTTCATATTGTGATTCCTCTCCAAGGACATATGAGGCATATTTGGTGAGTGTATACAAGGAAGCAGACATAGGGAACCTTGAGGATGGGGGTATGCGAGGTTGTTACATAGTTAGGACCCACTACCCACCTATGTGTGATGACTATCTCTTGGAGGTTAACCCCCTTATACAATAAGAGGTAGGTCATTGTGGTCTTGTTTGGATGGTCTCACCATGTGTGTGTGACCTAACACCATCAAGCCATTGAGTGTGAGGTATGGATCATGTGAGATGGATATTGGGTCTTGGCTCATGGATTATGTATCATGGATTAGTATGCTACTTTCCGGTGTCTAGATGGACTCTTGTGTATCCTTGTGATGTGATTCCCAGTGATGTGAGTTTTTGTGTATGTGAAGAATGTATGTTAATCATGGTTATAGTACTTTGATTCTTGAGATTTTATTCCCTCCCCTTCTGTTGTTCTCACCTAATATCTGAGACTTGTTCTATGGTGGTTTTGTGTAGGATCATGCCACCTAGGTGAGGTCATGGTAGAGGTAGTGGTCATGGCCAAGGAGGAAGCTGCAGAGGTAGTCAGTAGGATTCACCTCCCCATGTTTCGGTAGGACTTCTGCAGCCACATTTAGTGCCAGAATGTAAATGGGATATAGTCTCATTGGATTTCATTGTTGGGTTACCCAATTCTTCGTGACAACATGATGCCATTATGGTGACAGTGGATAGGTTGATGAAGGTAGCACACTTCTCACCTATTTGTTCATCCTATAATGTTGTGTTCATTCCTAGAGTGTTCATGGGAGATATAGTTAAGTTGCACAATATTCCTCGTTGGATAATTTCTGACAAGGATCTTGTGTTTACCTCAACTTTTTGGACATCATTGGAACATGCTATGGGGACACATTTGAACTTTAGTTTAGCATATCACCCTAAGATAGATGGAAAAAATGAGAGGTCAACCAGATCCTCAAGGAAATGTTATGTATGTATGTGATGGACCAACATACACGATGGGAGGATTATCTCCATTTAGTGGAGTTCACTTATAATAACAGTTATCAAAGTTTGATTGGTGTGCCTCCTTTCTAGGCATTGTATGGATGACTATGTCAAACTCCTTTGAGTTGGGATTAGTTAGAGGATAGAGTTCTATTGGGTCCAGAGATGCTCCAGGATATGGAGCACTAGGTGATCTGTATCAGGGAACATTTGGATGCTACACAAAATAGGCAGAAATAGTATGTAGATGAGCATTGGGTGGATCGCCAGTTTGTAGTACATGATTGAGTCTTTTTGCGAGTGCAACCATGAAAGAGTACAATCTAATATGGAAAGGGTTGTAAGCTTGCACCTCGCTTTGTCAAGCCATTCGAGATTCTTGAGAAGATTGGGCCAGTAGCGTATCATCTTGCTTTGCCACCTAGTCTCTCACGCATACACAACGTATTTCATGTTTCTGTACTCAGGCCTTATCACCCTAATATATATCACATCCTTGATTGGAATGCCTTATAGGTAGAGGATGAGTAGCTAGCTTTGGAGCTCATGGCTGTCATACAACAAAAGAGACTCGCCCCTAGGGGTCGAGATATTGAGTAGGTTAGGGTCCAATGGGATCCTAGTGATGATCTTCGGCTACTTGGGAGGATGCGACTAGGATGAGGGAGCTCTATCCCTATTTGTTTGTAGGCTTCTAGGAGTAAGCTTGATCCTAGGGGGGAGGATGTAGTACCCCTCTGATTTGCTTATATTTTCAGATAGTGCTTTTACTTTGATAGACCATGATACCATGTTGTTGTTTTTATTTGATCGCTAACATTGTAGTGATGATGGTTTTTATATTTAGATGTGATGGTACACTTTATGGATGATTATTGTTTATGACATGCTTTCACATTAGCATAGTTGATTATTTGAGTTGATATTGATATATGCTCATTTGTAGTTAATTGATGTTTTAAGTTTGTCAGTTTTGATGTGACACTGTATTGGTGAAGGGAATGTGATTACATCACTCACTTGTGAGCGCCCTGTGATTCCACGATTTTCTCTTCATGGTGTGTTTGATTTATGATCTATATACATGTACGACATATGTTTTATTACAGGATTGTAGGTACAGGACATCGACTCCACCTGGATTCACATGTTTGAGCATGTCCATTGCCCAACAGTATAGTTGATTGGGAGATAGTAATAGTTTTTCCTTGTCAAATCACAACCCAAGTCACAATGTGTCATCAATCTTTGTTTGGTATGCTTTATTGTTATGTTGTCCATGTTTTCCTTGTTGTTTATTTATTTTGCAAGGTATGTTCTATGGGAAATTAATGTTAATTAATGCATTATAATGGTTTTTATTGATTATTTAGTTAATTTTGATTAATGTTGATAGAAGTTTTATATCTAATTAATTAATTAAATTAAATTTATTTTGTAAAGTAATTTAATCCCTATGATTAAATTTATTTTATAAAATGATTAAATTAATTAGATTAAATTTAATTAGAAATTATTATGTGAATTTGAATTATAAATTGCATAAATATCTTGTAATTATCAAAAGAGGAAATATCTGTGAATTGGTTAAAAGATATTTTATATTTGACATGTGTTAGAAAATTAATTAAACATAGTATTTGGAAATTAATTCTTGGAAGAATATTTGCATTAACTGAAAGAGGAAAGAGGTTACTTCATGGGAATGGAATTTTTTTTTTTTAAAGTTAAAAATTTGAGAAAAAAGGTTCTAAGGAAGTTTTTGGCTTTGGTTTTTGGTTTTCTTCTTTCTAGAAAGTGATATTTTGGAAGAAGCTTTGACAATTTGGAATTTGCAGAGCAAGCTCTACTTCAAACTTCATTTCCTCAAGCTTTCAAAAATAGGTTCTTTTAATTATTATTATTGTTTTGCAAATTAAAAAGATTTCCTAAAGTATTTGTGTAGAAGCTTTAACTTATTTTATAGATTTGAAAGCTTTTTGTGTTTAGAAATTTTTTCGTGTAAATTTTTAAAAGTTTTTGTAAAAAAATTTTATAGTGAAATCAAAGAGGCTCTGTTAAAATTGTTTTTAAACAATAGAAAAACTCATAGGGAAAACAATAGAGAAATTTGGAAATCTCTTTAGGAATTGATTTCAATCTTCGATAGTACCAGAAAACCTCCTAATTGTATATAAAGACCTTCCTATAGAAGATCATCATTTTGTTTTTTTTTTCCCCACTCACTCTATTTGACTAGATAACTGTGAAATCTTTTTCCTATAGAAAATTTTGTTAAAATTTTTCCTTTGATACTGATTTTTTATTTATTTTTATTCAAGGGTAAACGCTTTTGACCGGAGCTATGAACCGGATACAACCATTCAACAATACCACCCCAAAGGGGTTTGAACCTTGGTGGAAAGAACAAAAATGCCACCCATAAACCATCACACCAGGCCAATTTAAAAATAATTGAAATTAATTTATATATATATATATACATATATAAATGCATGTTTATTACATAAATTCCTGTTAAAAAAAAATCTTTTTAGAAAATTTATATAAAAAAAAACTTGGGAGAAATCATATGGCGATTTACTAAATCATAGGGTTTAAAATATTTAATTTTTTTTTATAAGTTTAAATTTGTATGGAAGGTTATGTATTATTTCCACAACCAACCCTCCATATAGGGAGGTGATCAGGAAGTGTACTCAAATACCGCCTCCCCATTGTGAGGTCATGTGGGTCTCATATGGAGCCACTGTGTATGCAACAAACAACCATTATTAATGGCCTTAGAAACTCGTTTGCCCCTTAAATAAATTCTATTTCAATTTTTAATATGTTTTTAATTTATTAATATAAATATATATATTTATATATTTATATATATATATATTTATATTTTGGAAATTATAATTGGTATTAAATATTTAAATTATATATATATATATATATATATAAATGTATTTTTATAATAACAACATGCAAATGCACAATTTAGATGTTTTCATAATGAAATGATTTAAGAGAGAAAATTAATTTTTATATTGATGTAATTGGGAAATTGATTTAAATAATTAGATTTAATTACATTATTATCTGTAAATGATATTGCATTAAGATATATTATTTTGAGGGAATGCAATATTGTTTTCTTGAAATGGAAAATTGAATTTAGGAAATCCTAATGATAGTATTTAATACTTTCCTAAATTGCTTATTTAATTGTGATTTCTTCTGTTTACATTTTTGGGGAAATCGGTTAGTTGTTTTCTAAGTCTTCTAGATATTATTCTATGAGAGGGGTTATTGTTATTTATGGTTCAACCCTTTTTTTTCCTTGGGTAGTTCACTTGGTTGTATTCTAGTTAATCACTTGATTACCAAGAACAGGGATGTGTTTCCTCTTGCAATTGGTTGATATTTATTATTGGATTTTGTGCACTGTGTTTACCCTTGGTTGTAGATTAGATCCTTATGTTGTTTGTACGAGAGTGGCTCTCAGCTGGGGGTATGACACACAAAGGGGCACCTAGGTAACCCATAGAAAATTATGTGTGACACTCATATGACAATGATTTAAATGTTCAGTCGATGTACTTGATTCTTTTACTCTGGAAGCAATGTAACCTTCATGTTATGTGTTATACTTGTGTAGTCAAGTCTTGAGTTTTCCTGTGTCTAGAGGTTGTTGGTTTTTCCTAGGAACCTTTTTTACTATCTCCTAGCATGGGGGGTGGGCCTTCGGGTACCACTTGGTTAGGTGGAACGTGCACCTTACACCATTGGGTTCCCATTTCATGTTCGTGATGGTGGGATCTTCCAAATTGGAGAGCTCGCATGTACCAGTTTCTTTGTACCATCTCTTATGTTCTTTGTATAGTTGGATACGCTGTATATGTTACTCCTCATTTGTATTCAAGGAGGATTCTTGTATCATTGTTATTGTAACATTATTGTATGATCTTCCTCATTTTGGAAATGAGTCTTGTAACTGCTTTATGGAATGAATGCAATCTATGAATGATTCTTTAATGTACTTTGTATCTAATGAGATGAGCTTAATAGTATGGATGTATGCTATGTAATTCATGAGTAATATTTTTATGCTATGGATTAGTTTACTTTTGTAAGTTATGGGATTCAAATGTAAGCATTGTTGCTTATCTTAGAGGATATATGTGTTAAGTGTAGTTCACTTTACTTGTTATTATTACACTTTTAATTTCATTTTTTTTGTCACTCTTCCATTGTATTTTTGTCATCCTCTAGGGTTACATGGTGGGGCGTTACACATCTAGTTGGGAATGTGACGCTACACATTTCTTTGTGGCCTCATCTATTTTTTTCTTCAAGATCTTCTACTATGCTTCCTACCTTATCTTGGCCTTTTGTGACTACAAGTCTAACTGTAGACCATATAACAACTATTTAAGTTGTTGCAATAGCGGAAGGGAAGTGTCCCTTTGTATGTAAAATATAAAATTCTACAATGTTTGCATTGCCTCTTTTAATTTCTCCACACTGTCCACTTGTTGTTGGAGTATTTCATCCCTTACACTAGGATGAAATATATCCCCAAGTTGAAGCTTTTGGAGTGGGTAGATATTGGCCATGTTTGCTTGTGAACTCACTACTAGCAATTGGAGTAGGTGTAAGGTGGGCATTGGGTGCAATTTCTTCTGTTGCACTAGGAAATCCTTGATGGATTATATGGGAGAGATGGATGTGGATGCCTCTTTAGTATTTTCTTCTTCCCCCCCATCATCTTTGCTAATTGGTTAACTACCTATATAAGGAGGTGTTATCTACTTCTTTGCATTTTTCTCTTCCAAGATAGAATCTAGAAGCTTTTTGGTGAGCTCTATGGTTTCCTTCTACATCTTAGTTGTTTCCATTTTCTCTCCTCCAATTAGGGTGTCTACCCTTTGTTTTTTTTGAAGATATTTAGCCTAAGCTTGCATCAACTACTCATTTTGTTTTGTGGTAGGGTTAGAACATGTTGGCATAATGTTTTCATTGATATCAAAAGGAGATCAAACATGTGTTGGATTTGATCCTATATGAAGAGAGTGTCAGCATTGATGTCAGAATGTTGTCAATTATGTTTGAGGAAGATGGTGTATTATGGATTTGATTTTGGAAGGTGGAGTCTATGCTGCAAAATTGTCTCAAAATAATAGTTTGATTGTTAAATAATTTTGTTATGATATTGCAATAAATTCTTCCAATATTCATGAAGAAAAATCAAAGGCCAGATTTGATATGGGTTTTGTGAGAGAATCTCATAAATGTGTTTTACAGATCTAGAGGTTGAAGGCTACGCTTAGAATTGCTATACTTGAGCTCTCAGCCTAAATTAGGGTTTATTAGTTAAACCATAGGTGGTTGTGGTCACGATGCCTTAACGATTCTTCTATTTTATTGTTGACCACTTGTTGAAGGTTACATGCTGCATAAGTTATAACTTATGCCCCTTAGGTTCATCCGGTGACTGGCCCCATTACCTTGTCACCCTATTGATGTCGCTAATGTGTTCCCATGAAGATTGAATGGTGCACACTCCAAGTTAGTAGATCTGACAACTATCCCTAGATCTCACACATCACATAAATATTTTCAAAGTTGGCTTGTAGTTCAGTGATACATGATGGAGATGGTTCAATGATAATGATCAAGTTGATCAGACGATGCTTGCTAGCCCGCTATGATTATGGTGGGTCTTGGTTGAGCCTCGTGAGGAAGTGAGGATTGGATGAGATCTGACATGTGTTGATTAGATGGTGCATAGCGATGGAGAACAAACTTCAATGGTTCTAGATGACATGTGGCATCATCGCCTCACATCACTATTGTGAATTGAAATGGTTGGAGATTTTGGGCGATAAGTGATGATTATGGAAAGTGGCATCAACATGTACATGTGTCAAAGTGTTATTGCATTGCTGGGCATTATGGTATTACACTTACACATCCTTAAGACATGATGGTTTCAGTGATGAGGGATGGGTGTTTAAAGTTAGTGGATTATGATGTCAATAGAGGACACATGGCATAAGCCTGCTAGCCTGTGGAGAGTTAGTGGGCTTGTTGTCAGAGCTAATGGGATAGTGAGGAATGGTGTAGATTGATTGATAGCTGATCTAATTGTGATCGTTGCATCTTGGTACATATCGAATAGGAATGGTGGTGCTTGTAGCAAATTAGCAATATGCGATGGATGAAAAAGATTCAAGGAAGGTATCAAACGATGGTCACTGCATCACATAAATGAACTTAAATTCCATATATGGTATGTCAATACACGATGAGTATGATTTCAAAGGATGTGAAATCAACAACAGAGGTCTAAATACCATTTATTGAATGATCATTTTTTAAAGTTGCGACAGTGAATGGAGATTACAAGATCATGGCACGAAGTCAAGAGATCGATGACCTAGATTTGAACAGATTAATATCAAATGACTAACTCCATGTAAATAGGGTTTTAGCTTGCAAACCGACATGAAGATGAGAATTAAATGTTCTAACTACTTCTACGATAGTTGTAATGTGATTTGATGCATAGAGCAGTGTAACAGGTGGCTATAGAGGAAATAATCAAGATTAGATTGAATAAATAGGAGGATGGATTAATTGCATATCCTATCTTAGGGTTTGATAGGAAGAGAATGAAGGAAAATTCTCTACACTAGGAATTAATGTTGTGTGGCTCAATGTGGCTAGAGGACGTTGAAGAAGATATCCTAAATACTAACAAAGGATCATATCATGGTGGAAGATCCCAAGGAAATCATCATTAATTAGCACTATTCATAATAGATGAGAATGTCATCTAAGTGTGTAATTATGTGAGGAGAAAAGAGGTGTGAATATAGTGCAGACACGTAAAATATATTGATTAACATCGTGCATCTGATCCTGACTTACTAACATTGTTTCTTCCTGAATCATCCATCGGTCTAACAATTTAATCAAATTCCCCTATCTGATTAAATTCATCAATATTCCACTCTTGATTAAATAAATTATTTTATTTAATCAAGTCATCTCTTTTGTTAATTAAATCAATCCATCTGATCTAATTATCCCTATTTAATTAAATAATCAATTTATTTGATTAAATCTCTAAAGTCTATCCATTAAATTAAATAAATTAAAACCTTATTTGATTTAATCTAACACTATCTCTTTTAATTAAATAAATCAAAATCCTTATTTAATTAGTCTCTTTGTCATATTCCTCTTATTTGATTTAAATAAATCCATAAATTTGAGTCAAATAGGTCACATCATCAAATCTCCTATTAAATTACCTAACCATTGATTAATTTTAACCTCATCTCATGTCACAACTTCTAGATAATGCAAGTTGCACATGAAAATAGATTTAATTCATTTATTAAATTTTCCTCCTCACAAGACATCTTTTTGAATATTCTCTCAATTTGAATTCAAAAATTCCAAGTCAACATGTACATCCAACAAGGAAATAAATTCATCTTACATGTCCTTTGCCTTGAGCCAAGTGGCATTTATTGTATTTTCCCTTCCCTCTTACATGTCATTTCAACAAATTTGAATTTCAAATATTGGCATTTATTGGCACAAACTCCAAATCTTGCACAACCATCATCCATTCATAGCTTGACAA
>VDFB02381398.1:0-101354 GCA_007258455.2 Sequoia sempervirens | reverse complement strand
ATTCCGGACCTCGTGTGATTTGTTTCTTCCTGCCGGTGGTGGGTGTCTTGTGATCTCCCATCAAATTGTAAGTCAAAGCAATTGACCTACTCTTCAATCTGCTTACCCGCTTGTCAACCCATGCTCTAGTAAATGTCAGGACTGGAATAGAAAGTGTGTCCAAATCTGCAACCTCAGGTTTTGACCAATCCAGGAGTGGAAGTGGAGTATCTCTCACTGCTGCATAGTCTGGATGGACAACATCCATGTCCTCATTCACCTGGTCTGGTACCGGAACAACTTCACACTCCCTAATCATGTTAATTGGAAACCGAGAGAACATTCTTTTCCTGACCTCAGCCTCATCTGAAGCATCAGCCCAATAATCCTCAATATTTGCCTTGTGTTTAAATTCCTCTGACAGTACCCATTTGATGTTGTTATGCGGATCATAGTGTTGTCGGCTAGTGTGATATGAAAAGTGGTAAAACTGAAGCTCACTCTCGGCTTCTCTAGCTGCCTGTAATGAAGGACACACTTCATCGGAGTTGCCCATGACAATTGGGAAGTCAACACCTCCCTTCTTCTTTTTCTTTTGAATTTTATCGTAGGCAACCAATTGCCTAGATATCTCTAACATCAATATTCTATTGGTTGGGTACTTAGGCAGCCTATATGGATATGACGAAAATCCTTGCAGCCTTATGTAAGAAAACTTCGGAAACTGAATAAACCAGCACCCATACCTTTCAATCAATTCTTGGGCTTCTCTCGAGATTCTGTGATGCATCTGCTCCTGAAGTGTTCTCGTGATGTGCATGGTGAAGGCGTCATTTGCACGCTTGTAGTGAGTAGTACTAGTCAGGTGCAACTGCGGACAAGCCTCGTGAATTTTGAACTGGTGAGAACCACAACCAACAGGTTCCTTGTATGAAATTCCTCGATACTTCGTCATACGAGCCAACATGTAAATGATGTAAGAGCTCATATAAAATGTCTTCGTTCTTCTTAGGCTTAGGAGCTGTTCGTGCAAGTGGTCACTGATCATCGCAGCCCAATTGACGTAATCCTTTCCTTCTAGCACGAGGTTGATGTAATAGAACATCCATGGCTCGAAAATAAATGACTGCGGGCAACCTCCAACTCTGTTCAACATCATAATGAGATCACAGTACTCCTGCTTCAAGTCATCAGCTATGATTTGCTTTGGCAACTTCGTCTGAGAGGGCTTAGGGTTGCTCATCCACTGAGTATTGATTGTCGCTGTACATCTCTCGAATGCTGAAGCATACATTCATTCAGCTCGTTCTCTGGACTTGTAAATCATGTTCCTGTGCACTGGGATTCCAAAAGCCTCGCCAATAGCCGAAGGAGTGAGGTTAGCGAGTACTTGTCCATCTGGTGACATGATTGATCTGTGATCTTTCTCATAGCAGTTGGCGCACTCCATCATCAGCTCCGAGCACTGAATGGCTGGTGGGAAACCAGCAGCTGCATATAACCCACTTCGAACGATGTTGTGTGAAGTGGTCGAAGGTTGATGACTACCAATCCCCAGCATTCTGTTCTTGAAAGTCTCTAGGTTGATGGAGCCCAAGTTCGTATCTGTTAGCTTGCCCAACTTTGAAGTGAACTTCGATTC
Organism: Sequoia sempervirens; assembly: GCA_007258455.2. Taxonomy (NCBI): domain Eukaryota; kingdom Viridiplantae; phylum Streptophyta; class Pinopsida; order Cupressales; family Cupressaceae; genus Sequoia; species Sequoia sempervirens. Next base: position 99,733 of record VDFB02381398.1, on the reverse strand, counting down.
TGGCATAAATGTCTTGCTTAGTTTCTTGATCACAGCCTGCCTAGATGCACCATTATTGTCCTTGCCAGTTGTCCTTGCTTCAGCCATCTCAGCTTCTTCTCTTCAACAGATTTTGAACTTCAATACTTAGAAAAGACTTCTAAGTAAGCTTCAACGACTTCACTACTTTCAGCAACTTCAATCAACAACTTCTTTTGTAAATTCGTACTTCACACTCAGCAAATCAGCAAGTGCGCACTTCAATATACTCTTTGAAATTTCTTACTTCAAGGCGTCCTTCTTAGCTTCAGCAATATGATCCTCTTCAAATCGAAATTCCCTCACTTGCACTGGTAACTTTAAACTTCAGCAACACAATCGAGCTTCAGCAACAACTCAAGTAAATTCGCACCTCTTCAATCAACAAATAACTTAGCAAGTGCGCACTTTCTCAGCTCCAGCAACTCACAAATTTCAGCCTTCAATCTTCAGCAAAATTTCGAACTTCTCAAGCTTCAGCAATCCAGTCTTTAGCAACTCACTGCAATGTCTAACTCAGAGCAAATCGAATTCTCCTCAACTGTGAAAAAGAAGTGAGAAATTTCTCAATCTTATAGCAAAAATCGAATTCTAGAAGGAGCTAAATATAGTCAGTGCATTAAATTTCCACTACTCCACTTCAAGAATTTGAATTTTCCCTCTCTGGTATTTCTGACACTTGTCCGAGAATCTCATCCTTCTAGAAGTTCAAGTTTGGTTGGCATCCTTCAATTTACTTTCGAAAATGTTTAATTAAATTTCATCTTTTAATCCATTTAATTCCCCAGCCGAAGCTCTATCTTGCAAATTTTAAATTTGAATCATCTCTGACGCTCTGGAAAATTCATCTATGAAGAACTGGATTAAAATCATCTAGGCAACTCATTTCGAATTCATCGTTCAAAGCATTCTCCTTTCAAAAATCATTTTATTCAAATTTGCCTTAGAAGATTTTAAATTTTCCTTAGGAAAATTTCACAATTTGAGCATTGATTAAATTCTTCATCCTGAAGGCCTTGGTGAAGTGCGGAAGACATGGAAATCTCTTTCTCATTCAAGGTCATTAGTACCTAGAAGAAAATTTTCTCTAAAACGCGATGAATCCATGGGTACACAACGAACGGGTTCATTTAAAATTTAAAATTTTTAAACCTTAGAAAAATATTACTCCATCAATTTAAATCCGTTCTTCATCTCAGTGAACATCCCGTTGCTCAGACTTGAAATTTTTTTGAATTCATCATGTATTGTCATGATCTTCTGACTTCATCTCTGAAAACTTGCTTGTGCTTTAGGAAGAATTATTCATCACCTTGAGTTCTAGGCGTATTTTCTAAGGAAGAAAATAATTTGCCTTAGAAAAATTTTAAATCATCTTGAAAACCTTTTCGAAAATTTCGCCTTGGAGAATTTTATATTCAACTCAATCAACTTGCCTGTGAGAGAAATTTATTTCACTTAGAAGATCTTCCTGCAAGCACATCATATTTTACTTTCATCATCTTCAACGCCTTTAGGAAAATTTTTATTATTTTGCAACTCCAGCGCCTAGCAACTTTGTTTTATTCATCACCTTGCATTTTATTTCACACTTGAAAGATATTTTCACTTGAAGCAACAACACCTTAGCAATATTTATCAACACCATCTTGTATATTATTTCACCACCCTAGGCGCATAGCATACTTGAAGAAGATTAAAACCACGCCTAGCACTTTATTCACCCTTGGCAATATTTTCTAACACCTTGGCACTTACCACCTTGGGCACATTTAACACTTGAAGAAGAATATTGCCCACGCCTAGCATTTATCTTGTCTTTACCACACCTTGGAGTATTTTATTCACCCTTTACCTCATTCGCCACCCTACATTCACTTTTACTATCTTCAACTTGGGCGCATTTTGGCTTGCATGAAGGATGACTCTTCAACTTCTCCGTTTTTGTCTTCACTTGACCTCATTTGGGCACATTTCCTCATAGGTGAAGGATGAAAATTGTTGACTTGTTGACTTCTTTGAACTTGGGCGCATTTAGATGGGTGAGGAGGACGAATTTCTTTGACTCCTTTGACTTGCCATCCTTCTTGGGCGCATTTGAGCATATGTGGTGGATGAAACTTCCCACGCCTAGCATGTGACCCTTCACCTTCTTTGTTTTTGTCTTTACATGCCTTGTTTTGGGCGCATTTTGCCATGGGAGAAGGATAAAACATGTTGACCACTTTGACTTACTTCTTTTTTTGGCGCATTTCAACCTATGTGCAGGATGGGTGCATTTAGGGGGTGGTGGAGGACGAGTTCTACACTTAGAAAATTTTCTTGCTATCAACTCTCAAGGTGGGCGCATTTTGCTATATGTGCAGGACGAACTTCATACTTAGAATTTTTTATCACATCCTCATCAACTTGAGTTGGGCGCATTTAGCCATTGCTACAGGATGAAAAACGTTGACCCTTTTGACTTTTATGCTTCATAGGCGCATTTTGGCTAAGCAGGAGGATGAGTTTTTAACTTAGAATTTTCTCCATGCCTCTTCATCAACTTGGGCGCATTTTCAGGTAGCTACAGGATGAAGCCCAATACTTAGCCATTTTTCCTTGTTTTAGCCAGCTTCTCTGTGCCTTACTATTTATAGTAAGTCTCTCGATTTTTGCATCTCTGAAGCTCAGAATGATTTGAAATTTCAAACACTGCATCCTCACAACCTTGTTACCCTGTTGACACTGCTATTTTTAGTCGGCCTGCTATTTTTAGCCCATTTCTAAAGGTGATTTGCTATAAATAGTAATTGCTTGCTTCTGGTACCTCCATAGCTCCGATTGACTTGAAATTTGAATGACGCGCTCCTCACCACGTGACCTTCCTGCTGACATCAGTGCATGCACCTGATTTGCTATTTTTAGCCTGTTTCCAAAACAACTTACTATAAATAGTAAGTGCTCTATTTGTCTTCAAATTTTACCAGCAGATAGCTTGAAGGATGCTGATCGCGGTGGTATACCTCAATTTTCGAAAATTCTGACCTTTTACGCCTCTTTTTGGGTCCCAAAGATGGAAACCCTAATTTGCTCTGCATGCGTATCAAATGATCTCTATTTGTCCTCGTTTCTGATGCATTGCGATCAGCTCATGATTCTGAAGTGCTGGGAGGCGGCTGCCGGGATGCACCTGCTAAAAATACCAAGTTCTTTAATAAGTGATCATCTCTGTTTGCATGTCACGTCACTGTGAAGCTCTCGAAAAACTCACAAGGAATATGCAGACATGCAAAGAGAACCCTGACATGCAAACCCTAAAAATAGCCCTGGAAGGCTGAACTCTGAATGTTGTCGTCTCATTTTGCATGTTGCACCATCGCAAAGGTCTCTGAAAACCCAGAAGGAATCTCCAGACGTGTTGAAAAAACTCTGCATATAGGCCCTGAAATCTGCTCTGGAAGTTGAACTGCTAAAAATAGTAAGTTGTCTGTTTCAGCTCAAATTTAACTTGTGAGTGGCTTGATGTGTTCCGAATGCAGTGTGACTATCGGAATTTCAAAAATGTTGAAAGATTGTCTGTAATTGCACACTTACTAAAAATAGTAAGTAGTCAGAATCTGATGAAAATATGCTGAGAGCCTGTTGGAAGCATACTGACAACAACGTTAAGCTCTGTTTTCAATTTATTCACTTCGTTCGACCTCAGATTGACCAGAAGGATGGAAATCCTAATTTCAGACTTGGCCAAATTTCACGTTTAAGCTCAAAAGACGGGAACGTCCCCGAAAAGCAGACCACAGAAAAGAGAAAGACAGAGAGAGAGAGGCAAGAACCAAAGCCAAAAAGGACCAGAATGGAGCAAAAATTAGGGGGTCCCCATTTTGAATGGGGCGATGTGTGAAAAGGTCACAACAAGTAGGAAGTTAATAAAAAGTGTAATATCTTGAGCAAATGGACGCCTATGAGGTCAAATGATGACTTTCTGAAATCAGTGAAGTTTGTTGGTGAATCCTAAAGCTTCATTCGGTTTGTCAACTGAAGTTAAATAATATTCAATATTTATTTTTGCATTTTTAGCATTAAATGGAAAATTTCTAAAATTGGCGCCTTCTTTGTGCTAAGATTTCAAATTGCATAATGAATATTATTTTATTATTATTTATTTCTGGACTTCGAGTCAGTCACAGTTAACTGAAGGGGTCCAATCAGAGGCCTTCTATTTTGGTCAGGGTTTTAAATCTTGCAGTTCACAAAATGGTGTGAATTTCCCTTATTTAAGTATGACGCCATCTTCATTATTCATTCATTTAGCTTCAAGAGAAATTCGTATTTTCTCAAGACAAAGGCGAATTTTCAGAGCAAAGGCAAATTCTTCATCAGCAACTAAGGGCAATTTCATTAAACACATCTTTTTGCAGGTTAAAGTTTACATTCATCAGCAAGTTTGAAGAACAGGGGCGATTTTCACAGAAGAAAGAGCTTATAAAAAAAAACGTCTTTTTCCTCCTTGATTCTCAAATTTCTTTCAGAATACAATTCGCATGTTCCTGAAATTGGCGAATTTGACAAGTCTGAACATCTAGATCATTTCAGTACAGCTTCCTCGAAATAAAATCGTGCGTTTGATTTTTTAGGAATTTTTAACTTCAGAACATTCGTTCTTGAGTTTCTAATTTTCTCAGCTGAAAACTCTTTGCATGGTCGAGTAGAAGTCATATTTTCGCATTTCTGACGTTCTGGGTTGTCTTAGAATCTTTTTCTGGACAAAACCCATATCTTAGATTTTTCGCAGAAAATAACTCTTCAAAAGGCTATTCTTAGCCTCAGCAGGCTATTTTTAGCTTTCCAGAAATCTTGTCAGAACATAGTCGAGTTCACAGTCAACAGGCGAGTTTTTCAGAATGCAGTACACTCAGCACGAATACAGGACCAAAACAGTCCTTACTCACGACTTCATCGAGACGGTTGAGACGAATCTTCACAAGGTGCTGCTACAAGCAGTTCTAGATCCAGTCAAGATCAGAGATTCGATTATTCGAAACATTCAGCAGTCCGGGTTATTAGAGGTCGCTTCCATACCTATCTCCGTTCATTGTATTGAGTTCGTGATGTCTTGTATCAAGCATTACAACTCTGTTACTCGTGAGATAGTGTCAGTAGATGGACGAGTCATTTGCAGTCTCAAGCCTGTGGACGTTGAAAGAAGTTTCAGTATACCTCAACATTCGAACAGTCTATTCATTTCTATGGAGCAGTGCGAGCAGGCATTCAATGCTAATGTGGACAAGTGCCAGAATAAAATGGCAGAAAGATGGTTAAAGCAAGCGAAGAATAGATTGCCACACATTGTGGGTCGTGGTGAGTACAAGGATGAGTATGTGATTCTAATCACACTCTTGAATCGTGTCTCGGGTCAATCACATGCAACTGTTTTCCAGCCTTGGATGTATTACAATATTGGTCGCATCATATCTGGGCAGGAACATTATGACTGGGCATCCTTCATCAGCGATGTTATCCACAAGCAGATCACCGGTTTCTTGGTTGCTCATGAGTTTCACATGTGTTCTTATCACGTGTACTTGATTGCCTATCAGGGTCAGTTCCGAGGACTAAACACCGTGGGCATTCTCAATGTTCAGAAAGTTTATCACTATTATGATCAGCTTGAGTTCACTAAGGCTGAACATCATTTCAAACGTGTTCATGAGGCTTTCTTGACTTATACAGTGAGGAATTTGGACCGGGAGTTGCACATTCGTATCTCGGCAGTTGCTAGAGCAGCGATGGATGGTTGGGCAAACTGGTTTATTCAGTTCCCGACATACACTTACATCCGAGTATATGGATTTATAGGAAATCCAGCTATGCTTCCACGTTATCCTTCGGATAAGACAGTTTTCATGGAGTTCCTGAGGCAGTTGCATGATGTTCATCGTCTTTTACGCCGCAAGCATAGACCATCCGCCAATTTTCCTTTACTGTTTGGTATGTATTGGTGCAAGTCGGCTGTTGATGCCAAGGTTGCAAGACAGGAGCTCGAGAAATATCATCTCAAGCATCTTCTTGAGGCTCGTGATTATGATCTTCAGGGTCATTACGCGGCTCGCCTCAATAGTCACGCATTTCATAAGCCTTCTATGGAGGACTATTGGGCCAATTGCGCAGATGATTTTGAGGTTCGCAAACGCAGCTATGGTCACTTCTCTCTCTCACAGATTTATGTTTTCTTGTCAGAAGATGTGGCAAGTTTATCAGATGATGAGGGAGAAGTTCTTCCTCAGTTTTTAAGGGAGCAAGTTGACACACAGCCGTTACCAACAGTTGATTGGTACGCCAAGGAGTACGCAACAGTAAAAGAGAGGTCAAGTAGAGTTATTCAAAACAGTATACTTTACCTTGACAGCAAGAAGACCAGGAGGGTAAGTGTTCCTAGAGCAGAGCCGCCAGTGGTGAACCTTTCGCTACCTTCCTCATCAAAACCAAAACAGAAGAAGAGTAGCCCTCCTAAGAAAGGTCAAGTGCTAAACAATTCAAAAGGTAAGGCACTTGCCACTAACGCACACACGGAGCCTGTCACTCAACCGATCACAGAGCCAGTTCTGAGGCCAGTTCAGAGTCTGCCAGTGCCTGAGGTTCAGCCTCAAGTTCCTACACCAGTTCCAGAGCAGTCGCCAGTCCCAATTCACATTGAATTGGACTTAGATTCACCATCTCGCAGTAGCTCTTCTATATATTCACTTTCGCCAGTACCTCCTGTTGCTAGTATAGACCCTTCCAGTACCATTAGCCGAGATCAATCTTGCAACGAAGCTCAGCTGGGAAGGAAGACGAGGCAGCCATCTTATGTCCTTAATCATTCATATTTTGATCAGGTTTACCCGGATGCGCCAAACAAGAGGATCAAGAACATGGTTCACGTGGAGAGGAATACTGATATGGAGATCATCGTCGAGACTGCTATTCCTCCACAGGGGAAGAGCTTTGATGAGTTGGAATCTCAAGATTTTGAGGTTATCACAGTCACCCTTGGTTGTAGCACACGCCAAACTCAAGTTGATCTCCTACAGGTTGCTACAGACAGTGCCAGGGATAGAATGTTGAAGGACGGAGAAGATAAGGCAGCCCTCAAGGCTGAAATCATACAACTTCGTCACTATACTTCTAGCCTTGTACACAGGTCAGATGTTATTGCTACACTCCCACCGATGCTTGAGCCTCCAGCAGAACAAGGTCAACTTAATCATTTGGTTGAATATGGCAAGCGTTTGGACGAGTGGGAGGAAGAGTTCATTGTGAGAGGTCGTGCTATGCTTACAGAGTTATATCAGTTGTGTTGGCGTTTAAATTCGCACCTCTGGAATGCGTATTTGAAACGGACAGCTATGCACAAATAAACTGCTGTTCAAATTAGGAGGGGAAGCTCCCTCTTGCTGATGGTATTCAAGAAAGCAAACTAAAACGAAGTTGCCTATCTTTTTGATCACCTAGAGCACAAGGTTTATAAAACACAAACGCTGCAGCTGAGATTTTCTGATTTAAGAACTTCAACTACGACTAACTTAAACTAAAGACGTTTCTAACTTCTCAAGTAATAAGCAGAGCAAGAGAAACTAGAAATGAACAAGGTAGATTTTCTGACAAAATACTTCGATAAACTCTTTCTCAACGAACATCTACACACTTCAATGTAAGTTGAAATCAAGATCATAAAAGTAAAACACCAATAACGGAAGTCAGAGATTTTATATCAAGGCAAAGGAGGCTCATGATTTTATTACTCGAACTTTTGGAACAAAACTCACTTCTAATATGCCTGGAATAAGAAATTGCAGCTAAAGAGGCTTGCAATCCTATTCTTACACAATAGAAACAACAATCACACTAACTCCTTGTTGGCTAAAGAGGCTCAACAATTTGCTATCAAAACAAGTGAACAATACTTGAGCAACAAATAGAAGGCACAATAGGCTCAGCGTTTTGTTCTCACTAGCACGGTTAAAGAAACTAATGAGCAAAGGCTCTTATTTATAGAGAAGCAGAGGAGTAGGGAACCCTAAAATCTCCTTGCTTTCACAATCTAGGGCTTGCTCAGCAAGCAATCTTTACTACTAAATCTAGAAAGAAGATAACAACTAAAACCCTAGAAAGCAGAAAAAGCGGGAAACGCCAACTATTACATTTTATCTTCTTTCTATCCTCAAAGAATGGATAAGAATCGTTCCAAGAATAGAAAGAAAGCGGAAAGAAAGCTTCTAGATGAAAATCTGCTTTAAATCTCAATCATATCCGCTAAAAGCAGGAAACCGGGTCCTGGTCAGGTGCATCTATTCCATCCAAGATCTCCTCGCTTTCTGTGATCAAACTTAGAGAATTCTTCACTTCTTTGGTTGCTTTATGAGTTTTGTTCTTGAAAAACATCGCTGCCCGAAAAGATGACCCACTAATTGATAACTTGGCGGCTCTGCAATTTTATGTTTCTGACACCTCTCTTGATTTCCAACAGAAGAGTATTGCACAACTCTTTTCTGATACCTTTCCTTTTTCTCATATCACAACTACTCTCGTTCTTCAGCTGAGATGATGAAGTTTTGACATAGTGTTGATTTGGTCTTAAACTCGAGGGGAGTGTACTCCATATTGAAAACTTTGAAGAATGATTGTAAACTCGCCTATGTTCAGACAAGTTTTGAGCAAATTTCTATTTTTAGAATGCTAGTTTTTTTAGCCTCAAATGGACAAATTTTTGGAAATTTTCTTGAGATATGGGTTTTGCTCAGAATTTCGTTGCAATACAACCCAGATCGTCCGTTTTTGAAAATCTTGAATTTAGACTGAAAAAACAGCAAACCCTAATTTCTTCAATTTTTCACTGAAAAAGCTGGCACCTGGGTTTTGTTCATAATACAATTAGAAATGGACCCCGTTGATTAGATTTACAAAATCCTGACGACTGATCGAAAAAGCAGCCAACCCTAGGTTTTAAATTTTTTTTGAAAAAAGCTGTGATATGGGTTTTCTTCAGAAGACTGATTTGAGAGGACCCAGATGATTGAAAACTGAATGCACTGATGATTTCACTGACATGCAAAATAAAAGCAGCTGCTGCAACTTGATGAAGTTCTTGAAAATTTCCTTCAAAAGATTGAAGAGAAAAGACCCAGATGATTGAAAAATGGAATGCCTTGGTCTTCTTCTTGAAAAGTTTGATCTTCTGGATGAAAAAGCTTGAAAAAGCAAGGGTTTATGTTGCTGGTCTGAAAAATATGATGAAAAACCAGCAAGCTATGTTCTTGAATCTTGAAAAATTTCTTCAAACTTGCTGCTCCAACTTTCTCCCTTGAAGGCTACCTGCAAAAATAATGAAAATAACATAAAAGAAAGATGTTAAATAGACTTAGGGTTTTGTTTTTGCTTTGCTTTCTTTTGCTTTTATCTCCAAAACCCTAAATCTCAGCTTCATTGAACTTGGACGCCTCTTTCTTCTCTTGCAATCTTGAAAATTTTGAAAATCTATGAAAATTTTCTAAGGCATGTGAAGTTGGGCACCCTTCTTCACCAGGGGCGCCCACTTTACCCAGTGTTAGCCAAAATTTTAGCATTTTCAACTTTTGATTATTTTAACCTCCAACTTCACCTCTGATTTCCCGTTTACAGAATGATCTGACAAGTGAGCTAAAAGTTTCACGGCGGAGCTTGACTGATTCTAAGAAGGATGTTCTGGAGGCACCTCTGGCGAAAAACTTGATCTTGACCTCCGAATTCATGGGAGCCTTTTCCTTCCGGGGTCTCCGAACTTTCACAGTGTTAGCCATTTTTCTGATCTTTAGTTTCTTCATTGACACTTCTCCTACAAATGATCTCATCGAATCTGGTGTTCCAGGCATCGGATCGACAGTCGGTTGAGCTCATCACGAAGCTGATGAAGAATAAGGAGGGGTCTTCTGGAAGAGATTTTGCCAAAAAGTGAATTTTAACCCTTCAAAAGTTTGGGGGCGCCCACTTTACCAACACTTAGTTTATTTTTCATTTTTTGTGTTTTGCTTCTGGATCTTTGTTCTAAGCTCTCGTCAGACTCCCTGTTCGGCACTTTGTATCTGGCGACTGCAACCTCCGATAGGCATGCTAAGTATCTCGTTTGAAAGTTGGATCAACCGTGAAGAAATCATATTAGACATTCATCTGCAAATTTGTCTGATAGACCCCCTGAAAACTTGGGCACCCTTCTTCACCAGGGGCGCCCACTTTCTCCAGACTAAGCCATTTTTACTAATTTTCATCTTCGAGTTTCAAATCTTCATTTTGTACCTTCGTCTTCGATCTGAATCTACTGGAGATTGGGTAGTCGGATGATCTGACGAAGGCAAGCGTGTCGAAGCTGATTGAACACTGAAGAGACTGAGCACTTTGACAAACCCTAATTGCTAGATTTGCCCCTTCAAAAAGCTGGGCGCCCTTCTTCACCAGGGGCGCCCACTTTATGCAAACTTAGTCAAATTTTGATATTTCTCATTTTTCTGTGTTCTGACATCAGTTTGGATACCTCCGTTCAGCGCTGAATTCTGGATGACTAAGTAAGCTGATAACTGGGCCGTTGAATTCGTTGCGGAGCTGGCAGAGAAAGGAACAAGTTTGACTGTAGGCACAAACCCTAATTTTGTCATCTGATGCCCTAAAAAGATGGACGCCCTTCTTTACTGGGGGCGCCCATTTTTGTCAGTGTTAGAAAATTTTCATCATTTTTCATCTTCTTTCTCGTTCTTCGTGACAACTTCATGAATCCATCTTCTGTTGAATGCTCTGATGTTGAATCTGACGCCTGGCAACCGAATGACCTCCATTGATGACCTCGGATCTCCAAATATGCTTCTAAAAAAGCATAATAGACCCAGTAGGGAAAAACTGACTATTTTCAGATTCTGACTGCACCAGCCTGATATGGGCGTGATTTGGACCAATCAAAATCAGTTTAGACCTTGTCGGACCAACTTTCTATTTTTAGAAACTTTCTATTTTAAGAAAGTTTTGCCAGTATCCATTTTCAAGAAAACCCAGAAAAACCCAGAAAACGTTACTAATTTTAGAAAATTTCTAAAAATAGCAGTCTTCCTCAAATTTAGGGATGAAAAACTGAGATTTGGGTTTTGTAGATTAAGTTGCTCTTAGCAGACCCAGATCGTCAGATTTTGAAAATTTAGCATTTTAACCCCTCATGCAAGACGTGCACACCCAAATTTTGACCTTTTTGACTGATTTAACAAGACTTTCTCATTTCTTCAAAATGTCTAAGTGTAACAAAAATTTTAATTTTTGGGGTACAACAAGTTGCGGTACAATGCACGAGAGCTCCGTCTTCGTCTCTAGGATGAGGAGCAAGGCAATGCAATTAACAGACCTCAGGATGAGATTATGATTGCTCACCTGAGTATGGCGTATGATGTAGTCACAGATGCAGAGGACAAAGAGGCTATCTACTCTTGGAAAATACAGTTGGTTTTCAAGAAAAAGATAGAAGAGACTTTGGCATCAGAGTTGGCTAAGAGTAAAGAGCACGTTACTAGTGCACTTCGGTTTGTGAGGACTTTAGTTTCTCACTTACCGTGTCGATATCAGATTGAGGGTGGTGCCTACGTTGAGCTTACCGATGTTCAATCAGAGCTCCAGGCACTTATTCATACTATTTTTAGTGGGGAGACTGTTGGCTGTAAGGTTACTCAGCTTACAGTCATGTCGGCATTGTTTGACGAGGCAACAAGGAGTAGAGGTGAACTTCAGTGTCAGATCACAGCTGGTGAGGACATGCTGCACAGACATAGTGTTGGCGTAAAATCTAACACCTCTGGAGTGCAGGTTTGTACGGACAGCTATGTACACTACGCAATGAGTGCTCTTCAAATTAGGAGGGGAAGCTCCCTCATTGTGCTGGAATGCATGGAAAAGAAAAGTAATCTAAGTCCTATCTTTTTGTTCTCGGTTGGAAGAGGCACAAGGTTAAGAAAACCAAGAGCGTTGACTAAGGATTTTTACGGTTTTGCAGATCATTAACTACAACTAAGCTAACTACTTTAAATCTATCCAGTTTCCTCAAGAAAACAGAGCATGAGGAAATGGAGCAGGGTTTGACTATCGGACGATAAACGAGTTTAGATTCTCTACTTGAAGGCAAGGTGGTGCAACTATCATCTCAATCTAAACAAGCTTATTGGGCACAAAACAGATTTAAGAATTTACCATGACAATCTTATGAAACCCTATGTGGCATAGCACTTGATCAAAATAGTAAAGACTTCACAAAACAGCTTTATCATTACAATCTCACGAAACCTATGTGGCATAACCCTTGATTATAATGATAAAGATTCACAAAACAGATTTATCACCTTAATTTCTCGAAACCCTATGTGGCATAACGATTGATCACAATGGTAAATTACACAAAACAGATTTATCATCACAATCTCTTGAAACCCTATGTGGCATAACAATTGACTTCAATGATAAAGATGTTCAAACAGATATATCTAAACTATGGAAAGAATTCAGCATCACAATCTCTTGAAACCCTATGTGGCATAACAATTAATTGCAATAGTGAAGACACATGAACAAATACCAAAAAGAGAAATATTGAGGGCAAGGTAGGCGCAGCATATATTTCTCTCTCAAGCAAAAGTTATTTACAAATGAGCAAAAGCTCTTATTTATATACATCAAGGTGTAGGGAACCCTAAAATCACCTTGAGTCATCTACAGTTCTTGCAATGCATGCAAGTCATGCGCCAAACCCTAATTAAGTAAACTATACAGTCAACTGGGAAACTACCATCAGTTAACCGAAACATCTAAAAAAATGGACATCTGTGCGAGCATGCACGTCCTTATTGAAAGAAAGTTAACTGGAAGACTACCATCAGTTAATGAAAAACCCTAAATAAAATTCCAAGTGTGTAAGGCAACTCTCAGAATAGATATGCATGTGATGACAACTTCGAGTTACCTGGAAAGGGTAACACCCAGTTCAACTCGTGTGTGTAATGTCTATCCTGAGCGGTGGGAACTGAAGTTTACTAGTCGCGATCTCGAGCAACCAATCCCTCAACGAGATTGTTAACTGCGTCAACATCTGAATGTCAGCAACTTGAGCAATCTTAGCAATCTTTGCACACTCGAACTAGCATTTCACTGACTGGCAATTTTGGCGGCTCCGTAACTGAAGTGATAGCCAACATCTCTTCTGCAGCTTGATACAAATCGGTCTCAGCTTTTCTAACGAAATCATGAATTAAGACTGATTTGGTGAAGGTCAGTCTGTGTAATGCGTACTCTGAAAAACTTCATCTATTGGTGAACGGCTATATTCGACAACTTTTGGAAAACTAAAAATAGTCTGCGAGAGGCTAAAATAGCCTTTCGAAGAGTTATTTTACGGCGGAAATCGAGTTCTTGGGTTTGTCGAGGAGAAGATTCTAAGACAACTTCAGCGTCAGAAATGCGAAAATCTAACTTCTACTCGACCATGCAAAGAGTTTCGGTTAGAAAATTAGAAACTCGAGAAGCGAATGCTGGAGTTAAAAATTCCTGAGAAAAATCCACGATTTTAATTCAAGGAAGCTATATGAAAATGATCCAGATGCTGAGACTTGTTGAATTTGCCAATTTCAGGAACATGCGAATTGAAAACTGAGAGAAATCTGAGAACCAAGGAGGAAAAAGACGTTTTTTGTATGCTCTTCTTCAATGAAAATCGCCCTTGAATTCTTCAAATTGCTGACAATCGTGAACTTTTAACCTGCAAAAGAATGTGATTGGAGAAATCGCCTTTGGAAATAGATGAGAAATCTGCCTTTGTTTGAGAAATATGAATCTCCCTTGAAAATACACCTTGTGAATGAAGAAAAACGAATTTTGATTGAAAATACACCTTGTGAATGAAGAAAAACGAATTTTGATTGAAAATACGCCTTTGCCTTGAAGAAAAACAAATTTTGCTCAAAAATACGCCTTTGCTCTGAAGAAAAACGAATTTTGCTTCAAAAATATGAATTTCTCTTAAGAAAAACGAATTTCTCTTTAGCTTTGTGAATAATAAATGAAGATGGCGCCATGCTTAAAGAAGATGAAATTCGCATCAATCTGACAACTGCAAGATTTAAAACCCTGATGAAAATAGAAGCCTTTCAATTGGACCCTTCTTAGTTGAACTACCACTGTCTTGAAGTTCAAAAATAAATAATAATAAAATATTTATTATGCAATAGCAAAGGCGCCAAAAATAGAAAATCGCCACTCAATGCTAAAATATGCAAAATATTTGAAACTCCAGTTGACAATTGAATGAAGCTTTAGGCTTCACCGTTTGACTTCACTGATTCCGAAAAGTCATCTCTTGAGCTCATAGGCGTTCATTTGCTCAAGATATTCCACTTTTTATTAACTTCCTATTTTATAGCTAACAGCACTGTCACAACTGGCCAACTTCGACACTGATTTTTGGGTGACCGGGTGATGTTGAGACTGAGTTGGAGAATCTAACGGAAAGCCTGCTGAACAAGGAAGAAATGTCTACTGGGAGACACTACTGCAAAATCCATCGTTTAACCCCTTGAAAAATTAGGCGACCCTGATTAAATTGCTTTACGGGTTCCAGACTTAGCCATTTCCTTAAACTGCCATCTGATGCTTCAAATGGCTGCCGACGGTGAACGGTGAACCCTGCTGATATGAGACGAAGCTCACTGCATGACTGGAGATATTCTGCATCCAACGACTATATGCACGATAGCTGAAAGCTGTGTTAAGGGCCTCAAAAGTAAAAGCGCCCCTGGCTCATGGTTGCACTTTTGTCATTTTGACAAAAGTCGAACTTCCATCCAAGTACCCTACTTTGACCACTGATAACTGGAGCTGGGATGACCCGATTCAGGCATTATCTGTTTTAATGGACAGCCAGAAGGGCCTACAAGAGAAGTCTCTGGAGGTGACGAGGCAAGAAAACTGCTTCTAAGACCTCAAAAACTCCAGTACGTATTTTATTTAAGATTACCGCTCCAGACTTGGCCATTTTCCGGATATCCTCACTTTGCAGTATTACACCAAAGACCTCGCACGTACGAGCGACTGCTAAATCCCGAAGGCTGACGGCTGGGCTCGTTGGAAAGATAAAATGATTACGCTCAATAGCCATAGAGACTTCGAACGCGAACGGGCTCATCTGACAGGCCTAAAGGCTAGGCGCCTTTGGATTGTGAAAATACACTGAAAATCATTTGTTGGTCCGCCCGTGAAATTACGTGCTTGGAAGAATCTCTGCTACGACCACCTGGAACGTCGGATTGACAAGCAGAATGGTGCGTTGCGGAGCTAGGCTAAAATACTACTGATGTTAGGAAGACTCTGTCTGCAAATTTTGCCATCTGGAGGATCCTTTAAACCAGCGCCCTTGGCCTGTACTTGCACTGGGAACAAACGGAGAAGCTCAAAAACATGAAAACTCCATTTTAAGCTGATCTTTGGATGACTGCTGCCTGAACTCTGAGAGTCGGATGACTATGCTTGTTATCTTGTTGGATAAGCAGACTAGTCGAGAACAAATTGACTGTATTTGCCATCGGACATGCCAAGATTTACCCCCTCCTTAAGATGGGCACCCTCAGGCTAGAGGCGCGCTTTTGCCTGAAAAGAGCAAAATTCTCACATCTGGAACTTTAAGGTTTTCAACTTCTGTCGTTGTTAACCAGAGCTGTGGGTCTCGGAAAGCTAAGCTGGATAGCTCGGCGGATAGCCAGACTGATTCTGAGGAGATTGACTGGATGCTTGAACATTTTAACTAGAATCTTGACCTTCAATAAGCTGGGCGCCCCTGGGCTATACTTGCGCTTTTGTCATTTTCCTTTGAGAAATCTCCATGATTTGATCACTAAAAACTCTGTTTCGATCACTGAAATGACCGTCTGCAATATGAAATGTCGTCGTAAGATGCTCCTCCATCGTGAAAATCTCCATTCTGAGTCTCTGCTTCAGTCTTTGATCAATAAAACTGACTTTGACTGACAAAATATTAACAAAAACTCCATGCTTGATATTGCCCAAAACTGTGTTCTACAACATTTTAGCAAAGTTTAGACTTTTAAATGCAAAATGCCTTGATGAAGCAAAAAATTTGGTTTGGGTACAACACATAGCATACTTCGGCAGAGTATCATAGCTCTAGAAAGTGATGCAGTTAACAATCTCATTGAGGGATTGGTTGCTCGAGATCACACTCAATAGACTTCAATTCCCACCTCTCAGAATAGACATTATACACAGGAGTTAAACTTGGCATTATCTTCTCAAGTTAACTCGCTGTCCTATTTCATGCATATCTATTCGGAGATCAGCTTTATTTACTTGGAGTTTCATTTAGGGTTTATGTTAACTGATGGTAGTGTTCCAGTTAACATGCTTTCAATAAGGACGTGTATGCTTGCACAATTGTCCATTTTTAGATTAGATGTTTCGGTTAACTGATGGTAGCTTTCCAGTTAACTGTATAGTTTCCTTTATTAGGGCTTAGCAATAAATCTTGCATGCATTGCAAGACTGTAGTTGACTCAAGGTGATTTTAGGGTTCCCTACACCTTTCGATGTCTATAAATAAGAGTTTTTGCTCATTTGTAAATAACTTTTGCATGAGAGAAATATATGTTGTGCCTACCCTGCCTTCAATATTGCTCGTTCTGTATCTGTTCATGCGTTTTTACTATTATAA
Organism: Sequoia sempervirens; assembly: GCA_007258455.2. NCBI lineage: Eukaryota > Viridiplantae > Streptophyta > Pinopsida > Cupressales > Cupressaceae > Sequoia > Sequoia sempervirens. The sequence continues at coordinate 82,983 of VDFB02381398.1, read as the reverse complement.
TGAATTGTTATGCCACATAGGGTTTCATGCAATTATAATGGTGAATTCTTTCCATAGTTAGATCAAATTTCTTTTGTGTTCAATAAACTTGTTCAGATTGAGATGATAGTTGTGCCACCTTGCCTTTAAGTAGAGAATCTGAATTTGGTTATCGTGTGATGTGTGTAAACAATAAACTTATTCAGATTGAGCTGATAGTTCTGCCACCTTGCCTTCAAGTTGAGAATCCGTACTTAGTTTATCGTATATTGTTGTTCCCAATAAACTTGTTTAGATTGAGCTGATAGATGTGCCACCTTGCCTTCAAGTTGAGAATCTATACTTGTTTATCGTCAAATAGTCAACCTTGCTCCATTTCCTCAGGCTCTGTTTTCTTGAGGAAACTGGATAGATTTAAGTAATTAGCCTAGTTGTAGTTAGTGATCCGCGAAACCAGAAAATACTCAGCTGCAACGTATATAGTTTTCGAGAAAGCCTTGTACCTCTACAGCTGAAAAAAAAAAGACAGAATATAGTTTAGTTTACTTTCCTTTTCAAAGCACTTTCGTCAAGCACAACGAGGGAGCTTCCCCTCCTAATTTGAAGAGCACTCATTGCGTAGTGTGCATAGCTGTCCGTACCAACTTATACTCCAGAGGTGTTAGTTGTTACGCCAACAGAGCTAAAAATAGATCGCTGATTTTTCTTTAGAAAAAGGCAGATTTTCGATGTAAGTAACCCTAGTTCTTCCAATCTTGAAACTATGTACTTCTGATGAGGGTTTTCTGAAATTTTTTGTGTTTTGCTGTATTTTTGCCCTTTTGTGTATTTTAAAATTATAATGCCAGGCATGAAATAAAATACAGGAAATGTAAATATAAAACCCTACTGCAGCAAATAGATAATTTTATTGATTTCACTTTGAAAACCTTTACAATAGGGCATACCTGGAATAAAAACTTAAGATGAAGAAACCTTTTTTTGAATTTCTCCTGAAAAATTTGATGAAGCACAAACTTGACCTCTAGATGAAGCCAACTATTAAGCACCTTCAGCGGATATTTCACAACCTCAACATGCTGTTGCAATGAAGCAGCTACGCTCTCCAATGTCAATACGCTAGCAGAAACCCGAAGGTCCCTTCCCCAAACGCCAAAAAGAAATCTTCAAACAAATATCAAATCCTGGTTGATAAGAATGAGCTCTTAGTCCCTTTTTATTCTTTTCTTGTGTGAGCTCAAACACTTTCCTGGCCCATGTGGGATAAAACTTTATAATATTAAAGTGACTTTATTATTATAAAGTTACTTTATAACTTTATAATAACTTTAAAATATTTAATTAAATCACTTAAGTCACTTAAACTTTAATATCTCTAGAAATACTAGTCCAATTGCTATGTTGTCTGAGCCAGGAGTCGACTCTCCCTGTTCTCCATGTGATCAGATGCCCATCTAAAAAAATAGAAACCCTGAACAGTGACTTACTATAAATACTAAGTATATGAAATTGAGTCAACCAAAGGCTAAGTTTGAACCCACACGAGGCGCTGAAGGCGAAAACTATTGATCACTGCCAAAAGGGACCCTCTAACCAGACATATTAGCCTATGAGGGCCAGGAATAGGCTAAATCCACCGAACTCAGATGCTTGTGAAATCAGGGACATTACAGTCCGCCCTCCCTGAAATTGCTTGTCCCCAAGCAATCTCTATTGCAAAGAAACCCAACTCCTCGGAAGGCCCAAAAGAAGAACTGTGAAATGTCCCATACATCTCTAACTGTCTCCTGTAGCATCAGCAAAAACACAACTGCAGAAGCTATCCCTGGATCCCAAACCCAAGATGAAGGTTTGTCGTATATGTCATCCTCAAACTTCCACTCCACTCTACTGCCTCCAACTACACCATGCTGAAAGTGGTGAAGTAACCCAATGGGACCCATCCAATACTCAGTGCCAAACCTATCACCACTTGGATCCCAATACAAAACTAAACTCACATCCATCTGTCATGCAAAGATAAGAACATCTAGAAGTATCTGCCATACTAAATCTCTCTTTGTCCACTGTTAAACACCCATGGATGTGATAACGAGCCAAACCATCATGCCAACTGACACCATAGTCACTTTACAACATAGAAGTAGCAAACCCTGTCGAATACATAACTACATGATGGATAATTGACTGTTGTCCCCGCAAGTGATTCCCCATGAACAACTGAGTCGGATACTTGTAGCCACTAATCTCGTCTTCTAAAGACGGCAAACTCCCATCCCACAACGGATGGTATAATCCCGGAGCCAATCCACAGCGATGCATCATCAAGTCCTTGGTGTGTGGATCAAAAGAAAAATGATGAGCACTCCTCACTGTGTAGTTGCGATGGAATGCTCCAACCTTGGTTAATGGCTCATCACTAACATTACTGGAATCAAGCAGCTGATCACTCTGACTCTGAAACACAAGAAGCGGGCGCCCAAAATCAGCTGCATGGGATGAGATAACATATTTGCTTCCAAAAGAGGGAAACAAATCAACATGAGAGCCATACTCCCAACCAAATGATACTCTGCGAATCCCCTGTGAAGATGATGGAATAGCCTCATGTACTAACACACAACTCTCAGGAGAATCTGCCACTGCGACACAAGAGCTATCAGTAATCTGTCCTGCATCCTCTGTCATGGTACTGACTACAAGAGAACCTGATGCAATGAGTGGTTCTCTACTGCTCTCAACCAAAGTACTTATCCCAATTGAGGCTACTACACCTATATCTGTGATAGATGTAACCACATCCTCACTACAACCCGTGGATATAAAATCATCACCAACTGTCTTTGTAGGAAACTAAATTGAATCTGCACTTGGTGGGTATTGTACCAAACTCAACTCCACGGTGAGCTCCTCCAACTGTGACTGTGACTCCTGAAGGACCAACTGGGCACTCTACAATGAGTCCATAGTCACCTCAAGCTCATGAGTGAGCTCGTCAACCTCCTCCTCCTTCCCCTTTAGCACGTCATAGCAAATACGATCCCGCTCGAGAAGATAGTTCCTATCAGCAAGTAACTGCAAATTATTATGTTTCATTAATCCAATAGCTTCGCGTAGTGTATGGAACTCTGCAAGGGAAAGGCTACTATCACCGTGTTCATCTGACATAAGAGTGCTCCAACCATAGATTGCCAACATCTGTCGAGCAACATCAAAATGCTTCAAAGTTGTCACAATCATATCATCACTAACCTTCAACTACCCCGCCAGATGATGATACCCCTGTGACTCATCATTTCCACCCAAATCTGCACTATAATAAGAGGTTGAATCCTCATCACTCACCTCATGATCAGCAGCAACATGTGCGCTATCATCAGTGCACACATCAGCAACTAAGGTACAACTGCTATGTACCTCAAAGGGTGGCTCAACTGATAAGGTAGACGCCGTTGATATAACAATATCTTCACACTTCCACTTCCAATGTACCTATATTCATCATCCAACTCATGATCCTGGGATTCTATTCCAACACATGAACCTTCTGTTGTACCCAAAACCAAAATTTTTGCTTCACTAAGGCATTTTGCTTAATTGAGTCTTAATCTTGTTAAAGTGTTGTCAAATGGTCGTTTTGGGGTTTTCAAATATGGAGTTGGTGTCAGTACTATGTCAGTCTGTTACCGAAGGAATTTAAGAAAAGCGAAAATTTGAAGGAAAATCGTCAAAATTTTCTATCTCTGGAGAAGGAAGCACATTCTCAAATGGGCGCCCTATCTTTTAGGGGTCCAAATCCTGTTTTTAGGGTTTGTCACCTCCAGCAGACTTCTGTCCGGCATCACGTCAGCTTCGCAGTGAGCTATCAAGCCTGTCAAACGGACCTGTTTTGTTCGAGTTACGGAAGATACAGTGCAAATATAGCTAGGACCTATGACCCCGCAGCAGATCCAAAGTCCAGCCGAGTTGGATCAGCAGTATAGGGAGCAAAGTAAAAAGTTTCACCCGATTTTGAAGTTCCAGTGCTAGGTGCTTAAGCTGCAAAACCACCTAGAGCAGCGGAAACCACCTAGAGCAGCGGTCAATATAGTAGAGGCAACAAGGATAAAGGCACCTAGGGCGGATTCAGTTTACTGAGCAAAAGGTCAGGTAGTATACTCCGTTTATCCCGAAGCGAATGAAGCATCCGAGCAAGCATCCCAGGTCGAGATACATAGCGCCTATCTCTGTTATCCCATGATGATGCTCCCTGCTCTTCTATGGTTATGGTCTATTCCTACCCAAACCCAAATGTGATGAGGCAATGACCGAGTAGCAAATCCTTTAGGAGATACAGAGCAAGCAGCACCGCCAACAACGGATCGAGACCTAGTAGCAGCCAGAGCAAAGGTATTGGAGGCAGAGCCATTATCTGAGCCAGCAGCATCAAAGCAAGCAGAAGAAGCAAGGGTTGCTAAGTTCCGGGTAAAGCAGCAAAGTCGGTCCCAGTCCCAGGCCAATCGTTTACCACTGCAGTAGAATAAAAAACCGCCCTTAGAATAGTAGGGCAATCACCCATCCCAACAACTATAATCTACAATATTGAAGGGCGGTGGGGGGGGGGCCTCCCACCCCCCCACCCACCCACCCCGGAACGGCGAATCAGAGACAGCTGGCAGAGACGACCCAGCAAACAGGCGAGCAGGCCCCCTTCCCTACCATTGCGAAGAAGCGGCGACAAGAATTGGCTAACACTGGAGAAAAGCGCAGCTTTTCAGAAAGGCGCCCATCTTTTTGAGGTGCCAGATGTAGGTTTTTGGCTGAATGCCACCCAAGATGTTTATCTCACATTTGTTCGAGCTTCGCGACACATCCGTTAGAGGGTGAATCTGAGTTGCTGAAACGCTTGAACTGGAGGCCAAATGTTGGGTCAAATCTTAGTCAAAATATCAGAAGAAAGAGCAAAAGAGCACATTTTGAGAAAGGCGCCCAAGCTTTTCAAGCCTTTAATGCCTTCTTTCTGATGATTTCAGATATTCAATGTGTCCGTGTTACGTTCAGCTTTCCGTTGCCTGTCTCCGTAAGATCAAAAGTTGTCTCAGCAGCTCGCAGTCGAGGTTTTTATATTATTTTTGTCGTTTCCAGAAATGGCTAAGTCTGGAATGAAAAGAGCAACTTTTAAAAAGGGCGCTCTTGTTTTTCACCCCTCAGATGATGTTTTCTGGGAAAATGTGCCTTTGCAGCCGTCGTGCAGAACGAGCTTAGCTTCGCAGTGAACTTGAGTTCCAATCCTGAAAGTTAAGAAAATGAAAGTTATGAAGGATTTTGTTTTTCCCTTCGTACGAAATGCAGAAGTCAAAATTTGACTAAGTCAGAGAAAAAGCACAGCTTTTCAAAAAGGCGCTTGGATTTTTGAGCCTTCAGATGTCAGTTTTATGACGTGCAGTCTCAAGATATCATTCAATCAGTTCTTACTTAGTTCTGCAATGCACCTGTCAGCCAGCCAATCGGAGAAGTCAGTCAACCAGTGTCAGAGGATGAACAGAGGTCCCGGCAGAGGTTTTAGCCTAAATTTTCATGAAATTTGGCTCAGTCTGGAAATCGCCCGAGTTCAAAGTTGAATTTTCGAAAGTGAGTTGAATGGACGCCTTAACTGGAGTTCTGACTGCAGTTAGATTGAACGATTTCTGGGTTGTCATCTTCAGTTCATATGTTTGCATGTGGAGTGATCTTTCAGTTTGCATGTTCAGTTAACTACCTTGCATGTTGAGTTAACTTGATTGCATGTTAAGTTTAACTGAAGTTTATTACTAAAAGTCAACTGAAGTTTGCATGCATGGCGATTTTGGTCAAAATTGAGAAAGTTTTAGTGAAGATGGCGCCTCATCAAATATCAACTGAAGTTCAAAAGGGACGAATTGAAGCATGAAGCATTGTTTTGTGAAGCATGAAGCATTTTTAATGAAGTATGGCGAATTTGAAGTTGATAACTTCACTCATGAAAAGGGTCGCTATATTTAGTTTTTGAAAAGTGAAGCAAGATATTGGTGAAGATGGCGCACTTTTCAAGGAAGTGGCAACTTTAGTTTGAAAAGGGTTGCTATATTTAGATTATATTTGATTAAAGCATGAAGTTGGCGCATTCTTCAAGGGCCAACTGAACTTCCGAAAGGGTCGCTATTTTTAGCATAATTATTGCATGAGTATGGCGAATCCCTTATCTCATTCTAAAGGGCACGCCTTAGGTCAATTTGATGAATCCAAAGCAAGGTTGAAGATGGCGAACTTGATAAAGATGCTAACTGAAGCTAAAATCGCATGGATGAGTTAAACTAAAGACTTGAAAGGCAAACCCTAAAGCACGTCCACTTATTGAGCTTGTTCGAGTTTCAGTTAACTATAATAAGGACCAATGAGAAGCCAAGCGCCATTTTAATGCATGCTTTATTTAGTACGAATTTTCTATGATAAAATTCTATATATTTCAAAGAATGGCGTCCATTATTGCATCATCTTTTGCTCTGAAGCTTGTATTCTTTTGAGCAACCAGCAAGCTTAAGGTGATTCAGGTGTCCGTTTTCAGCATTCTTCGAAGCTACGAGTTCAGATTGTTCAGAGGAAGTCGATTGTAGACTTTATTTCCACTTTGCATGCAGGTTTTATAAAGATTCGAAGAAGAGATTTGCAGATTTTTCAGAAGCAGACAAGCAAAACTTTCTATCTTCTGTCTTATTTCTTCTATTTCTCACCTTAGGTACTTTCTTCACATGCCAGAGTAATTCAACACATTTTCAGAATCTGATCATCTGGGTTCTCATATTTCAGCGTTTGCAACAAGACCCACTTCTTAGATTTTTTCGAGAAAATCGCCCCGTAGTTGTCATGTCCCCATTTTTGGCGAGCATCAGAGATCGTGAGATTGGCCTATCAGGAGACCCTTGTAGGCTGACAGAGTGGTTAGAGGGTCGTTTCGGCGCTTGGCTCAGCGTCAGATTGGCAGTATTGATCAATTGGCTTTCGTTCGGGCTCATTCGGAGACATTTTGCAGAATTGCTATTTTTAGCAGTTCCTGGCAGGCAGTGTGGGACCCCTGCTATTTTTAGCAATATGAGATTGGCAGCGTCCGGATTCATTTCAGAGTTCGTCAGCATCAGACGGAACAGTTATCGGACGTGTAACGAGGAAGATATTAATATTTAATTATATTAATTAAATATTAATTATTTGACGATTATAATGTAAAGTTATAATATTAAATTATAACTTAAGTTATCTGCCTTGAGGGGTGCGCCCATCATCAGAAGGGGCCAGTTTCGTAATTAATGATTATTATTAAATATTTCACAGAGACTATGGAATAATTAAAAGATTAAAATGTGAATATTTAATTAAAACCCTATTCTTAAGGAAATCGCACTTTTCAGCTTAAAGAAGGGTTTTTGCATTGGTTTTTGGGCCATTATTATATTTTTGAGAAACAGGAATTGATCAAGTTTTGCCAGAGCACAGAGACCTTAGGGTTTCGTCTCGAAATCGTCGGAGAACGAGCCATCTCCTTCGAAGCAGTTCAGAGGATGTGAAATAACATCTGATTTATTGCCAGCAGAGGTTTTCTCATTCAGGGTAAACTACAGAGCTTCAGAGATTGCTTATTATCAGAGATGCTTCAGTGATTTGTATCCAGAGTATTTTCAATCATCTCAGGCGCCTATTTCAGAGATTGCAGAGAGTCATCAAAAGGCGTACTTCTTATTGGGAATTAAATATTTGTTGTACCAGGGCCGTACTATTTTGTACAGGCCGTACTTATCTTAAAAGGGCAGATTCACTGAAAGGGAGTCAAACGTCTTCACTAAGGTCATTCCTATTCACCAGTTAGAGGCGTCTTGGAAGTTGGGACCACTCCAGAGCACCAGAAGGAGGGAGAAGAACTTATCTTCTCAGCCGTACTTTCTTGAGGTTATTTTCTGACAGTCCGTACTCCTTCAGCAGGCCGTACCATCATTTGGACAAGTGCATAGTTGCTGGGTTCAGAACCTTTTGCATTCAGAAGGTCATTCTTGCCTATAGGCGTATCTTTCAGAGGGATTTGGAGTAGCTTTAAGAAGCCATACGAATTTATTAATTGCTGCATGCTGTATGTCTGGCCGTACTTCCCTGTTTCTGGCCGTACCAATCAGATCTGAGCAGTCTTGGACTTGGAAGAGAAAACGCCTGAATCTTTCACTCCCTACAGTCTCCAGTTTTGGTGCATGCTTCCTGGGTGTCTTCAGAGGTTATCTTTGGAGGGAGGAGTGCATTTATTGGAGCAGCCGTACCATTCTGTACTCCTGCAGCAGCAATCTCCAGGTTTTTAAAACTTTGAAAATTCTTCATTTAATTCGTTGTATTCATTTGGGTATCATTGTAATTCATAGAAAAGTTGAATAAAGGATATTGGCATTGATATTATTTCCTTTCCAGAGCTATTTGATTTTTAGTGAATTTATTTCCAATTCCTTGCAAAAATCGTACCATTGCATTTAATGCCTAAAACTCTAGAAACGGTCAAAAAACTCAAAACCTTCAGAAAGTTAAACAAAATTGTCAGATTTCAGAGTTAGAGGAAACAGGGGTTTCTACAGTGGTATCAGAGCTAAATCCTGCCATCCTGAGGGTTTAGCCGTCTTCTACAGCCGGAACAGTTTGGGTTTTATCAGGTATTATTTATGCAGGCGAGCTTTGGTTGACATGCAACAGGGTTCGATCTGGCAGCCGGGAAACATGGCTGACAGAACTGACAGGTATTACAGGACTGATAGAACAGTTGATCTTAGAACAGAGACTCCTTACAATAACAGAGATCAGAGCCGTGCGGAGGTCTTGCATGCACTCAGAGAACTTAGTGCAGGTCAACGGCGGTCAAATGGTGTATTACAGCAGGTGGCAGTTGCACTTCAGAGACTGGATACTCCGAGGAGATCGTCACCACCTCGTGACGATGACAAAAGTGTTACAAGTTCGCGGAGAGCTCCTAGGTCAGTGTCACGGATAGTGGATAGGCCTACGAGGCCCACCTTCACGAGACAGGAGCCCGTTGAGGATATACCAGGTGAAAGGTATGTGGGTTTGTTCGCCGGCACACTTAGGGCAGCGAACAACGAGTGGCAGTTAGAAGCACCTGAGATTAGTGAGAGGATTAACATTGACAGGACACCGCAGAGCACAGATGGAGGAGTGATTAGCATGTTTCGGGAGTATAGCAATCTACCTCAGAAGATTAAAGAGAAACTTTCTTTCGTGAGTTACGTGGATGTGCACCCGAGTCTTTGCCATAAGACGGAGTTCGCAAAACAGAAATATCTCACTACAGCTCGTGAGTTGTTTACACCTAGGAAAGATAGAGAATCTACATCTGATGATTATACAATTCTTCATGAGAGTGATTTGATATCTTCAGTCTCTTACGAAGTAGGCAGAAATTTGTGTGATGAATTTGATCGAAGTGCTTATTTGATCCATAAGCACACTAGCACAACTTCGGGTAATGGCTTACCTACATCGTCTTTGCAGGAGGTAACTCAAGAAATTTCTGCCCTAAAAGTCACTTCTGATTTTTATAACAGCGATGGTGAAACTTTGCGTGAGCATGATATAACAGCTGTTTCAGAGGTGCAAAGTAACCCTATGGAGTCGTCACGTGAAGAGATTCCAGAGTTGGGTACTACAGATGCAGTTGGTATTGAGGATTTATGTTATGACGAGTCTGATTTTCCGGATCAGACCTTTGAAAACCAACTAGAGGATTCGTATGTTGACACGGAATCCCAGGATCATGCGTTGGATGAGCATGCAGTCACTGTTGGAGTAGAAGCGTGTGAGGATATTGTCAGACCAGCAACTTCTACCGTACCAGTTGAGCCATCCTTCGAGGTACAGAGCAGCAGTACCTTAGATGTTGAGGTGTGCGTGGTTGAGAGCACACACGATGCTGCAGATCATGAAATGAGTGATGACGGATCAGCGTCATATCATAGTGCATATGGTGAGCCGGAAAACGTGTATGGGGGTCGTAAGTTTCAGAATCCTCATCACTTGGTTGGGCAACTACATGTGGATGACACTATGATTGCTACCGCCCTTGAGCATTTCGACGTTGCTCGTCAGATGTTGACTACCTACAGTTGGAGTCCTTCTTCGTCAGATGAGCACAGTGAGAGTGGTTTTTCCCTTGCAGTGATACAGGCACTCCGAGAAGCGATTGGAACGATGAAACAAAATTACCTAAGACTACTTGCAGACAGAGATTTCCTTCTCGAGTGGGATGGCATTTGTTATGATGCATGGCGGGGAAAAGAGGAGCGGATCGATGAGCTCACTCATGAGCTGGAGGTGACTGCGAATTCATTGCAGAGCACCCAATTGGCTCTTCGAGAGTCACAGTTACGGATTGAGAGGCTGACCGTGGCGTTGAGGTTAGCACAGTCTTCACCACCTTTGGACATCGTGCAGTCTTGCATGGCAGTGGTTGGTGAGGAGTATATACCCATGGTTCATAGCCGAGAGGGAGGTGTTGAGGATGTGGTTACATCCAGCACGGACACAGGAGCAGTTGATACAGATGGGATGAGTACACTCGATGAGAGTTGCAGTGAGCCACGCGTTGCACCAGGTTCTCATGAGACTAGTCCCATGATAGGTGACGCAGGGCAGATCATTGATAGTTCCTGTGACATGGTTGTTGATTCACTCGAGAGTTGTGTGACAACCCTCGATACTTGCCCATCTTCACAGCAGATTTTCAGAGTCTCATCCAGTTGGGAGATTGGTACTTGTGATGATTTGTTTCCTTCTCCTGGAAGCAAATCAATCTTTTCATTTGATACAGTTGACTATGGTCGGCAGCTCGTTGAGGCTAGTCAGGAGTACAACTCAGTTTATTATTCCAGCGATTCAGAGATGGATGATTCCGATCAGGATGGAGTGATGGTGCAGTTTGTGAATAATCCATTGTTTGAATGTGATGGTGGGTTGATCTATGATAACCCACTCTTCGAGTTGGACGTCGATAGTACTCTTGACATTAGTTCTGAGTTGGGTGATGATCGTAGTGTTTGGGATTGTGCCAGTGCATCGCAATTCCAAACCAGACTCACAGAGGAGTTCAATGAGGTGTACACGGTGAGGAGTGCTTACGGTTTTTCCTTTGATCCACCTGTACACGATTCGTATTCGATGCACCATACTTGTGCACAGGGTGATTCTCTTGGAGCAGTCGAGGGAAGTAACTCATTACTGTGTGCAGAGTCACCATCTTCACAAGATGGGTTTAGCGGATGCAGGTACTTGACCCATCAGTTTGTGGGGTATTACTTGCAGGGGCCGCAGTCAGTCATCTATCATGCCGATATGGATTTGACAGGGATTATTGCTTCTATGTCGCAGATTTTTCGTACGGGTACATGGTTGCAGGGCGACTATGGTGTTAGTTGGCATGATGGTTTGGACAGTTATCACATCCATGAGTATTTAGCAGAAGACAGGGAGAGACTCAGGACAGTAGATGCTTTTAGGAGATTTTATCTCTGCATGACGGATGGATGTGGATTCAGGTTGTATTGGGATCCCGGTGGCGACAGCTTTGGCATCGAGGATGGGATGGGTCCCAATGGGTCATTTCACTATTCTCGGCATGGTGAAGTTGGAGACCGTAGAGCGCAGTGGCAGCCTGAGGAGGACCGTCACGACAGATTGTCACTCTGGGTTTGGGATCCAGGCATTGATTGCGCAGTTGAGATTGATGCTGCTACAGGAGATAGTTCGAGATGTGTGGGACATTACACAGTTTTCCTTTTGGGGCCTTCCGAGGATTGGAGTTTGTTTGCAGTGGAGATTGCTTGGGGTCAAGCAATTTTAGGGAGGGCGGACTGTCATGTCCCCATTTTTGGCGAGCATCAGAGATCGTGAGATTGGCCTATCAGGAGACCCTCGTAGGCTGACAGAGTGGTTAGAGGGTCGTTTCGGCGCTTGGCTCAGCGTCAGATTGGCAGTATTGATCAATTGGCTTTCGTTCGGGCTCATTCGGAGACATTTTGCAGAATTGCTATTTTTAGCAGTTCCTGGCAGGCAGTGTGGGACCCCTGCTATTTTTAGCAATATGAGATTGGCAGCGTCCGGATTCATTTCAGAGTTCGTCAGCATCAGACGGAACAGTTATCGGACGTGTAACGAGGAAGATATTAATATTTAATTATATTAATTAAATATTAATTATTTGACGATTATAATGTAAAGTTATAATATTAAATTATAACTTAAGTTATCTGCCTTGAGGGGTGCGCCCATCATCAGAAGGGGCCAGTTTCGTAATTAATGATTATTATTAAATATTTCACAGAGACTATGGAATAATTAAAAGATTAAAATGTGAATATTTAATTAAAACCCTATTCTTAAGGAAATCGCACTTTTCAGCTTAAAGAAGGGTTTTTGCATTGGTTTTTGGGCCATTATTATATTTTTGAGAAACAGGAATTGATCAAGTTTTGCCAGAGCACAGAGACCTTAGGGTTTCGTCTCGAAATCGTCGGAGAACGAGCCATCTCCTTCGAAGCAGTTCAGAGGATGTGAAATAACATCTGATTTATTGCCAGCAGAGGTTTTCTCATTCAGGGTAAACTACAGAGCTTCAGAGATTGCTTATTATCAGAGATGCTTCAGTGATTTGTATCCAGAGTATTTTCAATCATCTCAGGCGCCTATTTCAGAGATTGCAGAGAGTCATCAAAAGGCGTACTTCTTATTGGGAATTAAATATTTGTTGTACCAGGGCCGTACTATTTTGTACAGGCCGTACTTATCTTAAAAGGGCAGATTCACTGAAAGGGAGTCAAACGTCTTCACTAAGGTCATTCCTATTCACCAGTTAGAGGCGTCTTGGAAGTTGGGACCACTCCAGAGCACCAGAAGGAGGGAGAAGAACTTATCTTCTCAGCCGTACTTTCTTGAGGTTATTTTCTGACAGTCCGTACTCCTTCAGCAGGCCGTACCATCATTTGGACAAGTGCATAGTTGCTGGGTTCAGAACCTTTTGCATTCAGAAGGTCATTCTTGCCTATAGGCGTATCTTTCAGAGGGATTTGGAGTAGCTTTAAGAAGCCATACGAATTTATTAATTGCTGCATGCTGTATGTCTGGCCGTACTTCCCTGTTTCTGGCCGTACCAATCAGATCTGAGCAGTCTTGGACTTGGAAGAGAAAACGCCTGAATCTTTCACTCCCTACAGTCTCCAGTTTTGGTGCATGCTTCCTGGGTGTCTTCAGAGGTTATCTTTGGAGGGAGGAGTGCATTTATTGGAGCAGCCGTACCATTCTGTACTCCTGCAGCAGCAATCTCCAGGTTTTTAAAACTTTGAAAATTCTTCATTTAATTCGTTGTATTCATTTGGGTATCATTGTAATTCATAGAAAAGTTGAATAAAGGATATTGGCATTGATATTATTTCCTTTCCAGAGCTATTTGATTTTTAGTGAATTTATTTCCAATTCCTTGCAAAAATCGTACCATTGCATTTAATGCCTAAAACTCTAGAAACGGTCAAAAAACTCAAAACCTTCAGAAAGTTAAACAAAATTGTCAGATTTCAGAGTTAGAGGAAACAGGGGTTTCTACAGTAGTCTTCATTCTGAAGCTCTGAGCCTTTTTCCGAGAATCTCTTTGCATGTGGGCTTAAATCATATTTTTTCGAGAATCCAGCTATCTGGGTTTGTTCAGAATTCAGTTGTGCACAAAACCCATGTTCCAAAATTTCTTCGAAAATTTCTTCTGTCAGAAGCTATTTTTAGCCTTGTTCAGAGTTTTTCAGAAAGTTCTTCAAGCATATTCGACTTTACAGTCAAAAGTCACCATTTTCAAAATGCAGTTCAATCTCATTGATTACAAGGTGAAATCAGTCCTTACACATAATTTCACCAAGACTTCAGATACGGACCTAAATCATGTTTATCCAGTGGTCAATCTGAGCAGTTTAGAAGGTGTTAGCAGCAATTCGATGAGGAATCTTGAGCGTTCCGGGTTGCTGGCAGCGGCATCCATTCCTGTTTCTATCTTCGATCTTGAGTTCGTACTTGCTTGCATTAAGCATTATGACTCGTCTTCACGACAGATCAGATCGGTTGATGGAAGAGTGGTTTGCAGTCTCAAGCCGAAGGACATAGAGAAATGTTTTGCTATTCCTCCTCGTTCAGATAACTTTACTGTTGATCTTGAAGCTTGAGAAGATATGGGATGCTGATCATCAACGTTCACAGAGAAAAGTTGCTCAGAAATGGTTGACAATTCAGAAAACTAACTTGCCTAAGAAGGTTGGTCGTGGTGAATTTAAAGGGGAAGTTGCTGTTTTGATAACCTTACTCAATCGAGTTACCGGTCAATCAGATGCTAATACTTTCCGTCCATGGATGTTCTACCTGATTACCAGAATCCTTGATGGCACAGAGCGTTTTGATTGGGCTATGTTGATTAGTGATTGCTTACATCAGCAGATTACTAACTTTCTCAAGTATCACGAGTTTCATATGATATCCTATTTGGTCTACTTGGTTGCATTTCAAGGTAGTTTCAGACTTCTTAAAACCAATGGTACTCTCGGTGTTCAGCGTATTCATGAGTATTATCCACAGCTAGAGTTTTCTCAGTCTGAGCAGGACTTCCGAGTAGTGAATGATCACTTTTCCATGAGAACCGTAAGAGATCTTGATGATGAGGTGCATATTCGTATTTCAGCCGAAGCCAAATCAGCAATAGAGACTTGGGCAGATTGGTTCATACAGTTTCCCACTTTCACATACATCCGAGTTTATGGTTATGTTGGAGAGCCTCTGATGTTGCCAAGATATCCGTCAGACAGGATTGTCTTTATGGAGTTCCTCAGGCAAATGCAGCATGTTCACTTCTTTCTTCGTAGTCGTCATAAGACTGCGGCAAATTTTCCATTCTCATTGGGAATTTTCACATGTGATGCGGCGACAGATGCTAGGCGTATGTCTACTGAGATAGAAAGGTTCAAATTCAAGCCTTATACTGAGAGACGTTCCTATGATCCTCTCGGTCATTATGCAAATCGGTTAGAGCGAGGGATTGCACATGCGCCAGCACTTGAAGATTTCTGGGCAAATTGTGAAGATGAATTCGAGGTTCGTCGTCGTCATTATTGTAGACTTACTGTTGGACAGCTTTCTGATTACTTGTCAGAAGATGTTGATGGTTTGTCGGATGATGATGGAGAAGTTCTTCTCAATTCTTATGTTAAGGATCAAGTTGCTAGGTGTTGTGACCTTTTCACACATCGCCCCATCTAAAATGGGGACCCATAAATTTTTGCTCCGTTCTGGTCTTTTGGCTTTGCTTTTTGTCTTTCTCTCTCGTTCTGCTTCTTTTCCGCTATCTGATTTTCTGGGGACGCTCCCGTCAGCGAGCTTGAACGTAAGGTTCGACCAGGTCTGAAATTAGGGTTTCACGTTTTTAGGTCATATTGAGATCAAATTGAGTTGGTTTGTCAGCTTTTGAGCCTAGCAGAGTTATTACCATGTTTTCAGCAAGCAATCCCTGAACTTTCACTGAATTCTGCCATCTTTCTATTTTTAGTAAGTGTCAGTTTAGGGTTGATTTTCGTAAGATTTTCACATTTTGGTAACTTCATTGTATTCCGAGCACTTCAGATTCACTTTTGACAAATTTTGGGCAGAGACGGACTACTTGCTATTTTTAGCAGTTCTGCCTTCGGAGGCAATTTTCAGGGCTTAAACGCAGAGTTTTTCAACGCATGTCCGGAGATTCCTTGTGGGTTTTTTGAGACCTTCGCAGTGATGTGACATGCAAAGTATGATGATGACTTTCAGCATTCGGCCTTCGGAGGTCAATATCAGGGTTTGCATGCAGACATTTTCAGCGCATGTCGGCATTTTCTTTCTGGGTTTTCCAAGAGCTTCGCGACGATGTAACATGCAAATGGAACTAACCACTTTTCGGAAACTTACTATTTTTAGCCAGTGCGTGCATGTTGAAGATTTTTCTGGGTTTTTCTGGGTTTTTCAAGATTTTTCGGGCGGTATGACATGCAAGATCATCCGATAGTTGGTTGATCACTTTTCAGGCCGCTTTCTATTTTTAGCGAGTGTCGCAGGCAATGACTCAAGCATTTCAGAAATGCAAAGTGATCCTCATGCAAGCTGAAGCGGCGATCAAGCGGGCTCATCTAAACATGCAAAATTAGGGTTTGAGCCGAGAACTAAAAGCGAGAGTCGAGGAGGTCAAATGTTCAAAGCGGAAATTACCCATCACGATGTCACTTCCGGAAAGTCTGGCGGCAAAATTTGAAGGCAATCGGAGGAATTTTGCTATTTTTAGTATTAAGGCATTTTTAGGCGGGGCCTATAAATAGAAAGTTTGGTCTGGCGTCGGCATACAGACAAGTTCACCACGAAGGGCACAACATCCAAATTTCAAACAAGCCGGGCTAAAAGCGTCCTGGGAAACGTTACTACTATAAATAGTAAGTCACTTATTGGTATAATTGGCAGTCAACCGAGATTCAGTAGTCACGAATTCGAATAGGTGATGAGAGTTAAGTGAAGCGTAATTCAAAGCAAGCGAGCTTCTGAGAGAATGAAGAAGAGAATCAAGCGGTTACTATTTAGCGAGTCAAGACCCGAAATTAGGGTTTCCCCTAAAATCCAAAGGCGGAACCAGAGCATTCACCGCGAAGCATCATCGATCCACGATCCTGCGTTTGGCGGGCCAATGCATAAAGTTTAGGAACTTTCGAGAAGTTTCATTTTTAGCGGGTTGCTAAAATGGCAGTCCTAACAGACATCAGTCTTGTGAGCAAGGTTAGTCAAAATTGAGCAAAGGTAAAATCAGGCTTTTCGGAGTCAGGGGTCAACTGGCCGAAATTTCAGGAACTTTCTAAAAATAGAAAGTCAGGGTGAGTTAGGGTTGACCACAGAAAATCAACTCAAATCTGGTAACAGGCGTAAAATTGTGCTAAAATGGATAAAATTTCAATTCCGGCATTAAGGCTCACTTTGAAGGCTGAACAGAGGTGAAAATTTTCTAAGTCCGGAAACTTGACGGAGACCCTGCCAAATGCGCCCAAGGTCAAGAGGGTTGGAATGATGAAATTTTTCTAAGTGTCGGAATTGAATGTAGACCCTTGCAAAAGCGCCCCTCTTGACAAAAATGAAAGCTTAGTATGCTAAATGCGCCTAGGCACAAACTGGAAGTTGATGGTCTAATATGCGCCTAGGATGCAAAATGGACGTAGACCCTGTCAAATGCGCCCAAGTGGTAAAAGTGAAACCTTGATAGGTGAAATGCGCCCCTAACTTGATGCTGGACCCCTTGAATGCGCCCCTCTTTAAAAGCATGAAAATCTCACTCAGTGTGTCAAAATCGAACGTGGACATGGTTAAATGCGCCCTTGCAAGTTGATTTGGCAAGAAAAGGTTGAAATGTTGAAAACGAAACCTTGATAGATCAAATGCGCCTAAGAGTTAAATTGGAACCTCAAGGGTGGATTTGCGCCTGACTTTGAGG
Organism: Sequoia sempervirens; assembly: GCA_007258455.2. Taxonomy (NCBI): domain Eukaryota; kingdom Viridiplantae; phylum Streptophyta; class Pinopsida; order Cupressales; family Cupressaceae; genus Sequoia; species Sequoia sempervirens. Next base: position 65,450 of record VDFB02381398.1, on the reverse strand, counting down.
AGAGGCTAGAAACTGGAAATTTGACTAAGGCAAATAAATTGAAACTCCAGAGTGTCAAATGCGCCCCTAGTCAAACTGGAAGTTAAGACATCCAAATGCGCCCCTCTTTGGAAGAGTTGAAAATTTTACTAAGGCACAAAATAAAAGTTGGAGGTCTCAAATGCGCCAAAGCCAAAAAGTGAAAGTTCATGCATCCATTTGCGCCTGGAAGGGGTCTTGAAAATAGCCAAGGTAAAATTAAAAGTTCAAGGCATTATATGCGCCTAGGGTGACAAAAATGAAAGTCAGAGGTCTCAAATGCGCCCCAACCAAAACTGGAAGTTGATGTGGTCAAATGCGCCTTGGGGGATAAAGTGAGCAAAGGCGTGGCTAAAATTCCTAAGTGTTTAAAATTAAAACCTCCATAGGAAATATGCGCTTGGGTGTTAAAATGAAAGTTAGACACATGATATGCGCCTATGTTAAAAATGAAAGTGCCAAGTCCAATATGCGCCCAAGCACAAAATGGAAGTAAGACCCATCAAATGCGCCTTTGCCTGGGAGATGGATCTCAAAACATTCTAAGTGCCAAAGTGGATGCTTGCTAAGGCATATGCGCCCAAGAGTGAAAGCTAAAAAAACGACTGAGTTAAAACTTTGAATATAAGATACAAAATGCGCCTGAGTGAAAAGTGAAAGTAGGCCTACTCAAATGCGCCCAGTCTTAAGAATGAAACCTCAACATGCAAAATGCGCCCAAAGCCCATCATCTAATATGCGCCCAGAGAGGAGAAAACACAAAAACGTCTAAGTTATGTGAATTGAGAGTGCTACCTATGATTTGCGCCTGGGGGTATTTAAATTGAAACTTAAGCATGCCATTTGCGCCCCTCTGGAATCAAAGCATCATGATTAATATGCGCCTGGCATTAAAAATGGAAAGAGGACCTATCAAATGCGCCCCCAAGCTGAATGAAACTAAACACTGCCTCTCTCATTTGCGCCTAGTCAAAGAATGAAAGCTTGCTTAGCATTAGCGCCCAAAGAGCAAACTGGAAGGGGACTATGCTAAGTGCGGCTTGAGTCAGGAAGAGGAATTTTCTAAAGCTGAAAGCTCACACAGGTAAGTGCGCCCATGAAGAAAAGGGTTGGATCTTGGAAATTTCTAAGTTATGAGAAATTTGATACTTCAAGACACTCATATGCGCCCAGAGTAAATTAAAAGATCAGCTCATTATTTGCGCCCCAATCCAAATTAGAAGTGTCATGTGCTAAATGCGCTCTCAACATTGGGGTTTGACATGAGATATACGCCCAAGATCAAGATGATTTAAAATCAAAGCACAAAGATTGAAGTACGCCTATGGAGAAAAGTGTTTAAAAGGGAAAAATAATAATAAAGGGCGTTCAAAATTAAAAAGGCAAGCAATAATTTTTGGAATTATTAAAAAGGCATCAAGAATAATAAAAAATTAAAGGGGCAAATAAAATTAAAAGGCGTTAGAACTAATAAAAAGAAAATCAAGTGGAGATTAAAATTTTAAATTTTTTGACTTCAAAGGCACTTGAAATTTTCTCAGCACAATTAAATCGAAAGTCATTCGGAGGAAATTAAAATTTCTCTTAGCAAGACGGAGAAATTAATTTAATTAATTAAATTAATTATTTTCCTAAGTCTAATATTAAATTCCCCCTTCGATTTTGACCCATGCAATTTTAAAATTTCGGACGATTTAACAAGGGGAATTTGTTTCGGAAGTCGATTATGGACGGAAAATAAAATAATGCCTAGCCAGTTTCGACAATTGATATCGAAATTTTTTTTAAATGCGTTGAGAGAAATAAATTAAAATGGCGATTAAATTAAAATTTTAATTAATTAAAAGTGCCATTTTAAAATACAGTCGAGATAACTTCAAATCGATGTAAAAATGATTTTCTCGAAATCACTAGAGGTAACTGGCAGTCGGGAGGGAATTTTTAATTTAAATCGAGGAAAGAATCTCCCCGAATAGCAAATTGTCATAATGACTGCCAGACGACAGGAATATTCCCTTTTAAAATTAGCAGACGCGTCAATCATGATGAGGGGAATAAAAGGCATCTGCTAAAATTAGCGCCAGCCTTTTGCTATAAAACTTCAAAGATTTTCATTATCGTCTCACAAGATTCGAAGTTGAATTTATGCTGGCAAACTGAGTTGTGAGATTTAATTCGAGAAGCTGCTGAAAGCTCGATTTTTTTTTGAAGTTCGATTGTTGAAGTTGCTGAAAGTTCGATTGTTGGAGTTGCTGAGATTCGAGATTGCAAGTTGCGAAGTGCTTCGAAGTAAAAGGGTTTAGCATTTTCTTTTTCTTCACGTTGTTGAGGTATGTCTTCGAAGTTGCTGAAGCTCTTTATTTTGCTGAAAGTCGAATATGCTTTTGAAGTTAAAAGTTGAAATGCTGAAATGCTTTATTTATGCTGAGAGTTAAAATGCTGAGATTGTTTAAATGCGAAGTTGCTTGATTTTTTCGAAGTTGTTTGAAGTTGCTGAATGTTTGAATCATGTCGAATCGGATTGGATTTAAATTGTAATGCCTTCGAAGTTGCTGTTTTATAATTTCGAAGTGTTAGCTTTTGATTGCTTTTCGAAGTTGCTGTTTTATAACTTCGAAAAGCTGATTTTAATTTGTCAAAGCTTGCTGATTTTAAACTTGCACGTTTAAAAAAACTCTCGAGTGTATTTTTCTTCGAAGTTGCTGATGTATAACTGTCGAAGAATTGATTTCTGACTTGGTAGTTTATAATTCGATGGCTTGCTGATTTTAATTCGAAATTGCTGATTTTAAATATTGCTGATACTTAACACGCTTTTTCGAAGTTGAAATTGATAGAGTTAATTTCTCGTGAGGAGTTAAGTTATTTATTCCGGCTGCGAGTTGCTGGAGATTGAAGTTTTAATCTTGAGAAGTCAAAGTTGGATGCTAGCGCTACTAACGTGTATTTATTTTGCAGCCAACTCCAACCGCCAGCCGCCTCACGTGACTATTGTTTTAAAAAGTTGATGGAGTAATATTCGCTTTTGTTTTGCAGATGGCTGACGCTGCTGGAACTAGCAAGGCTGGAACTAAGGCTGCAAACAACGAGGCTAACGCCTCCAGGCAGGCAATTATCAAGGGCCTAAAGAAGTCCTTCATCCCAGAGTCAAAGATCATCTCGAAGTATGGCAATTTGACGGACACCAACCTCGGGTCCTTCAACCTCGAGACGTTCATACGCCGAATGTATGGGCAAGGTGGCAACCTTCCAACAGAGGCATCACAGAATATTGTGAAGAGCGGGTTGTATAATGCAGCAGGCTTCCAACCGGCGGTCCGTTGTCCCGAGTTGATCATGGAGTGCGCCAACTGCTATAATTCTGAGGATCGGACTATCACCTCTCCTGATGGTTTGATCATGGCTAATCTCGCTCCAGATGCGATTGGCGAGGCATTTGGAATCCTTGCTACGGACAACATGATGTATAAGTCCAAGGCCAAGGCGGATAAGATGTACGCCACAACCTTCGAGAAGTGCATGAAGAGAATAAACACCACATGGATGCGCAAGCCAAAGCCACCGGCTGCTAGGCTACCGAAGCAAATAATATCAGAGGAGTTGAAGCAAGAGTATTGCGACATCATTATGTTGCTCAGCAGAATCAATGGTAGCCCGCAGTCTTTCATATTCGAGCCATGGATGTTCTTTTACATCAGTGTGGTGCTCGAAGGGGACGAGCAAGTGAACTGGGCGAAGATGATAAGTGACAACATCGATGAGCAGTTCCGGAACCTCAGAAGAACAAAAACATTTTATATGAGCTCATACGTCATCTATATGTTGGCTCGAATGACCAAGTACAGGGGATTGGCGTACCAAGAGCCAATTGGCTGCGGCTACAATCAGTTTAAGATCCACCAGTCGTGCAGACAGTTGCATCTTACTCACACTGGTGACTTTCAAAGAGTGAATGATGCCTTTACTATGTACATCACGAGAACACTTCAGCAAAGGCTACAGCAGAGGATCTCCGAGGAGGCTCAGGCGTTGATCGAAGAATACGGGTGTTGGTTCATCCAATTCCCAAAATTCACCTACTTGAGGCTGCCAGGGTACGATTCGTATGTGTACAAACTGCCGAGGTACCCCACTAACAGGATGATCCTACTTGAGTTGTCTAGGCAATTGGTGGCCTACGACAAGATTATAAGGCGAAAGAAGAAGGGAGGTCTTCATTTTCCCATTGTGTTGGGAAATTCACTCGAGGAATGCCCGACTTTACAAGCAGCCAAGGAGGCCGAGGGTGAGCTAAAGTTTTACAAGCTGACTCTTCACACGAGCCGACAGAATTTTGACCCCAAGGGAATGATAAGAACGGTACAAGGGGAAGAATACAAACACAAGGCTCACCTGGAGGACTTTTGGGCAAACGCTGCAGGCGAGGACGAAATCAGAAGGACATTCTCAAGACTACCTCTAAAGCTGATCAGGGAGTGCGAGGTGATCAAGGTGCCGGATCAGCTGGAGGAGGATACTAGGGTCACCCATCCAGATTTTGAAGCGGTGAAAAGCACACCTATACCACCTATAGATTGGGCCGAGCCGGAGATTGTGGATCTAGACACTCTGTTTATCCCGGTCATGACATTTACGAGAGCTTGGGTGGACGAGCGTGTTAACAGGTTGAGGAGGAGGTCAGTCGCCCTCACGTATGACCTCATGGGTGATGGAAAGCCGCCAGTGGTAGCAAAGAGGAAGAAGCAGCTCACACGAGGTCCGGAACCAAAAAGAAGGGAGCCCGTTCAGCCAGAGCCCGTTCAGCCAGAACCTCAGGGATCGGAGGACACGTCCTCAACTCAGTTGGTGTCTCATGCTTCCAGTGTACGTGAAGTGTCATTATTTGCTAGTCAGAGAGCAAAAGGGAATGAAGAGCTGGAGGATGGAGAAATTAACCAGTCGATGCCAAGAGAGGTGGATACTCAGAGTGTGAATGATCCTGAAGCTGCTAGTAAGCGGGATGAAGGGGAAGACACGGACATGGACACCCACTTCGATTATTCCTTCGGAGAGGAAGATGCTGGGACACATGGAGGAAGTGATCAAGAGGTCGAGATAATCGAGCCTCCACCAAACACCCCTCGGGAAGAAGTTCGAGAAGTGGAAGCCACTGAGGAGCAGCCTCTGATTGTTTATGATATTCAGCGAAATTGGCTTTCACAGGCGATCCGAAGGGACCAAGATGATGACGCCAGCCTAGCAATTGAAATGGAAGCACTCTTGAATAGGACAAGCAAGTCGCCGAAGCGGAAGAGGGCGAGAAAATATACAAGGATAGAAACTAACGAGGCAGGTTCCCGTAGCCTTCACATCGCTGCCCCAAGAGAAGATCACGATTTGAGTGATGCAATGCCAGAGAAATACACAATCACCACGGTTGAGTTGGGACGCCCTTCAGGAGCGCAGGTGGTGGAAGAGGCTGAAACTTCATTTCAGGCATTAAAGGATAGGCTGGTAAAGAAAGAAGGAAAATACAAGAGGTTGAAGAAAGAGCACAGAGCGTTGGTTGAATATGTGCAAAATCTCGCACATCCTGTTGCTCAAGGTAATCCAGCAGCAGAGCTTCCACCAGAGGTGCCACGTGAGCCGATCAGCGGCTTGGAAGAAGTGAAGAGGGCTGTGCGAGAAGGAGATAAGTGGGTGAATGGTGTCCGCATTGAGGCAGAAAAGTTCATGGCAGATCTCGCCTCAGCATTCCAAAATGCTTCCGGTATTCTTTCACGTTTAGATGATATTGAGCAGACTTGGGGTGATACCCACATCTTCCAAGACAATACTATCCCACGTCTGGCTGTTTTGATGCGTGTTCCCACGCAAACTCTGGTGAATGAAGGGGTAATTCAGGCTGGTGACAGATATGACTTCCGTGGATGGCATTCAGCAGCATTCACAGGGAAGGGTTTCTTTGATACTGCAGCAATAGAGTCTTCCAGGATCAGAAAGGCCATGAGGAATATTCGTGAGAGTATTCTCAACACTTTGGAGTCGGTATTTGCAAAAAGGCTCGCACATGAGGAGGTAGATGCAGAAGGATTAAGGGCAAGATTGCAGCCATTCTTCTCTGAGATGAGGACATTTTCCCAGCTAGATTTTGAAAACATCTCCACGTTTTCAACAATCATTCAGAGCACGCAGGATTCCATCGAGACTTGGGGAAAATCTTGCGAGAAGCATGAGCAGATGGTGTCCATCTTGGAGTATCAGTTGAATCTCACTCCATCAATTTCAGAAGAAGAGGTCGACGCAGTGTTGGCAAGATTCATAGCGTACGCGGTCAGAGAGAAGAGCAAAGGAATCCGGGTCATGGACGAGAATCTTCTAGAAGGTTAGTGGGCATTAATTGCTCATACTGGTCAAAGGAGGAATCTGCTATTTTTAGGAGCATTTATGACGCCACTCCACCTTCTGGCGGTTTTTAGGGCAAACTCGTCTAGGGCTGAGGTGGCTCAATCTGAGCCCTCCGTTGTAATTTGATCTGGACCGTCGATTCAAACAGGCCAGCTATATAAGGGGGAGTCCCCCTCATTTGTACTCTAGTAGTCATAGAATCAGAGAATAGAGAGCAATTGTTGAAGCAGAATAGAGAGTAGAAGCTTTTAAGTTAGAGTAGTTTTTCATTTGCATTGTTGAAGAAGAAGGGGAATTCTCCCTTAGAGAATTTTGTAAGAGATTGTCACAAAAGATTATTCTTAATAAAGCTTTTCATTGATGGTGAATTTCAACTTTGTTTGGAATAGTTCGTGAGGTTTCTTATTCCCTTTGACTTCAATTAGGAACTTAATTTCATGCTTGTAGTTAGATATGGATGTTTATGCTTGATATAAGTGAATTTCTTTTATCCATACCACTAACGTTCTTGCTGATGGTAAGTCCGTCTTGTGTGGTCAACTGGACTTTTAGTACTTAACTTCAATCAAGGTTCATAGGTGGTTATGCATCGTTGTGATGGTAGTTGCTCTATTGAATCGTGATTTGAACATCATTTTCACCCTTTGAAGATTGCACTTACCTTGTTGACGCTGTCCAACAGGAGGCTAAACAATGTTTGTCGAAATTCATTTAGGTTGAGCGTAATATCCATTTGCATTTAGATTAGAAGTTAGATTTTAGAAATCTCTGCAACCATTCAATTCTGCATAATCCTGGTTAGTTTTAGGAAACTTGCATCATAAAGCCAAATCATTCGCGCATAAATCCCCTTCAAAAGCACACATTGGTTGTCACTACATGCCTCGTGAACAACTACGTAAGTCCCCTCGTGAGTACACAGCATACACACATCAACCAAACTGAGCCTATTCGCATTTAAAGAACCTTGGAGTTGAAGGCGTGATCTCACTCGCAATCTTAGCACGTCGAATACTTTGTTCAAGAGAGAATAGGGGATCCATTTGGAAACTTTGTTCTACCTGGTTGGTGAGGTCACAAAAATCACATCAACACTAGGCAGCCACTTCGCTCACCTGATTGGTATGCTAAGGAGAATACTTCTATTGAAGAGGTTTCTAGATCTGTTATTAAGACTAGCAAGTTATTCTTGGAGAGCAAACGGACACGGAAGTCAGTTCCTGTAGCGGAACCGCCAAAGGATTTCTCTTCATTGCCTTCTACTTCTAGAGCAAGACCCAGAGTCAAGGCTATTATCATACCTCCTGAAGGGGTTAAACTCAGTGGAAACACAGGGAAGAGAGCTACTCGTAAGAGGAAGTAGAAACAGATTGAGAATATTCCTGAGGTTCCAGTAGAGACAGTTGTTCAAACTGAGCCTCACATTTCACTTCCTAGTTCACCTCACGTTCCGCCTATTGATATAGATTCTGAGCCTGAGCCTCAAATTCAAGCAAGATCGGAGACAACTGAACCACCACAGGTTGATACATCAGGGACAGTCTCTCTGCGAATTGAAAATATTGTTCAGTCTTGTTGGCTCGAAAAGTCTTTGGGAAGACAGAGGCGTGAACCGTCATACAACCTTGATTTGTCTGAGTTTGGTGAGCCCTATCAGAAGAGATCAAACAAGAAGATAAAGAAACAAGTGCACATTGAAAAGACTCCTGAATCAGAAATTGTTATTGAAGTTGCAGTGCCTCCAGAGGGTAAGAGCTTGGACGAGGTCGAAGTGGGTGACTTTACATTCACTAAGGCAAATCTTGGCAGGACCACACGAGAGACAGATGTATCTCTTCTTAAGATTGTTACCAATAATCTTGAAGAGCGTATCACGAAGGATGGAGAAGATAAGGCTTTACTCAAAGCTGAAAATAGTCAACTTCGTCAACACATTTCTGATCTTGTTCATGGGAATCCAAATAGAGCGCCTGTTCTTCCTCAGAGCACACCTAGAGAGCAACGAAAATTGGATCAGTTAGTCAGTCATGGTAGACTTGTGGACAACTGGATTAAAAGTTTAGTTGATGCTGGTAAAACTCTTCTTGCAGATTTGTATTAGTTGAGGAGTGAGGCACACAAACTCCGTCAGGGTATTCAGTTGCTGAATATTGCAGTTGCAGAGAGTTTGGCAAAGGATCGTGTTCTTGTATCTCAGTTATCAGTTGCATGCGATGCTTTGGAGATGATCGAAGATCAAGATAAAGTCTTCACTTGGAGAGAGCAGCACCTTCTCAGAACAGAAATATGTGAGAAGATCTCTTCCAAATTATTTTCACTCAAGGATGACGTGGTTGGAGTACTTGCACTTGTCAGTGGCTTCGTTGTTCAGATTCCGTGTCATTATCTTCTCGAAGATGGCACGTATGTGGAGTTGGAAAAAGTTCAAGCAGAATTCGAGAAGCTGATTTATGACAGCCTTGAAGGTGCACCTATGGCGCCTAAGTTAGAAAATGTTTCAGTGATTGCAGCCAGTTTGAGAAAGGCGACTGAAGAATGCAAAGATGGTGTGCACACGATTACAGAAAGTGGCAGAGAACTAAAGAAACAGACTGTTATTTTTAGCAGCATCAAAGTGCCAGATGACAGAGAGATCGATGAGTTCTTGGTCGAAGTGTTAGACCGAGTTGACATGGAGTGATCTGTCAGTTAGAACGTGCAGTTAATTTCTAGGGTTGAGTCCTGAGCAGCAGTTAACTTGACTTCCAGTCTTCAGTTCACTTGCTGACTTAACACATGCTTATCTCATCCTCGGAATTATCAACACAGGAGTTAGGGTTAGGGTTTCCAGTTAACTGAAGGTAGTGGCCGTTAACTTTGCTTTAAATAAGGATGTGCACATTGTCCAATTAGGTTATTTGTACCAGTTAAACTGAGGGTAGTTGCCCAGTTAACTGTATAGTTTACTTTATTAGGGTTAGGGCGCTTGCATGCATTGCAAGAACTGTAGTGAACTCAAGGTGATTTTAGGGTTACCTACACCTTGATGTATATAAATAAGAGCTTTTGCTCATTTGTAAATAACTTTTTCTTGAGAGAGAAATATATGCTGCGCCTACCTTGCCCTCAATATTACTCTTTTGGTATTTGTTCATGCGTCTTTGCTATTACAGTTAATTGTTATGCCACATACGGTTTCAAGAGATTGTAATGGTGAATTCTTTCCATAGTTTAGATAAATCTGTCTTGTGAATCTTTTATTGTTATGATCAAGCGTTATGCCACATAGGGTTTCGTAAGATTGTCATGATAAAATCGTTTTGTGAAGTATTTACTATGCTGATCAAGTGTTATGCCACATAGGGTTTCATAAGATTATCATGGTACATCTTCTCATAGTTTAGATAAATCTGTTTTGTGAATTCTTTTGTCATTACCATCGAGTGTTATGCCACACAGGGTTTCATAAAGATCTTAATGATAAAAGCCGTTTAGTAAGTCTTTACTGTTATGATCAAGTGTTATGCCACATAGGGTTTCATAAGATTGTCATGGTAAATTCTTAAATCTGTTTTGTGCCCAATAAGCTGGTTTAGATTGAGATGATAGTTGCGCCACCTTGCCTTCAAGTAGAGAATCTAAACACGTTTATCGTCAGTTAGTCATAACCTTGCTCCGTTTCCTCATGCTCTGATTTTCTTGAGGAGATTGGATAGACTAGTTTAGTTGTAGTTGATAGATCTGCGAAACCAGAGAAAACTCAGCTGCAACGTATAAGTTCTTTCAAGAAAGTCTTGTGCCTCTACAGCTGAAACAAAAAGACAGGATTTAGTTTAGTTTATTTCCTTGCAAATACTTTGTCAAGCACAACGAGGGAGCTTCCCCTCCTAATTTGAAGAGCACTCATTGCGTAGTGTACATAGGCTGTGCGTATCAACTCTTACTCCAGAGGTGTTAGTTCTTACGCCAACACCTTCTAGCCTGTTTTCTAAGGTCTGATCTATAAAAACAAATCTGCCATGGCATGAATCCCCGACATACAATGCATCACTAGTACCCAATTCCTGAGTACTTTCATGTAATGACTCCATGGTAGCATCTTGCACCTGTGAAGTCACTACTACCTCATGTTGATGCAGAATTTCATCACTGCTGTCATGTAGATCAGAGCTATGATGGGTCATATTCTCCATACAATCCTCATGATTGACACTCACCTCTTGCGTGTCAATGCTAAAATTAACTCCCACAATCTTTTAGTACTTGCCATGACAACTAAACCAATGTTATGCTCATGAGGAGGACTGCTGCCATAAAAATCAGAATTTTTATCATCACTGATAACAACTTCTTGAACGTTGTTATGTGTAGATTCCCTAGGATCAGCTGTATGTTGGTCACCAACTGCTGAAAACTCATTGTAGAGGTTTCTAGATACCTCACTTGTAGAGACCTCATGTTTTGACTCAGATTCTTCATAATTTCTCTGTTGGTGGGAAATTTCAAATTTTGAATCTTCATAGGGTGCCCACATTATTCTATTCGCCTTCCCTTAGGTCTAAAAAGGCAATCATGGTTGGCATTGTAAAGCCCTTTGCAATAGAAACACAAATTCTTTTTGTTTTGTGTTGAACTTTGTCTTGAAATGGAATCTTCAGACTGCTGCAAGCTACAAGCTAATCTTTGTTGTGAAAGCATAAGTTTTTGCTGAATATTATTTAAGGTGCTCTCAACACTTGGCTGCTCGCATTTCTTTGGTTTTCTTCTTTGCTTGTTATAATCTATCCGATGCTCCACATATTGCTCGAAGTTTAGTTGATCTTTGACCTTATCTGGAAATGCTCTATACTCCTCATAAGTGACCATTACCTCATCAACAAATTTAGAAGCCATAATTCTGAATTTGAAACAGATTGCTGTTGTACTGCTATTAGCTGAACTAATAATGTTTGGTCTGATTTCTATGAATGAAGTTGATGTTCGAATGACCTTTCTATCGATGCCAAATAATCTCTACCATAGTCAAGTCAACATAGTGACTGAAAAGGTATACAAAATATGCATCTACAGCCATTGACATTTTATAACACAGTTGCCAAGCAAGTTCCCAAACTGCTCACAAGAAGAGGCTTTACAATGATATCGTGATTCAAATCAAATGGCAGCAATCTAGAAACTCAAACCCCTCTGATATGTAGATTTATAATCAAACATAAATGCAAGAATGACAATCAAACTCTTCCCAATCCTTTTCGACAAATAACTTTTAATGAAGGACCCCATACAGAATGAATTGACAATACAAATCCCATCTATAAGATAGCCATATACTGGAGTCTCAGATATCTCATGTAAAGAGAATTACACACTGTTGTGTCAGCTATATGAATAATCATACAATGATAGTAATGGAAACCAAATGGTAATCTGTAGTGCAACAAGACCCTGGATTGATGCTTCAATTAGGCCCAATATCTCTTGTCTAGACTAAGCAGGACCCGACAGCTCCCTTAAGATTTTCAATGATGAATATTCAACAATGATTTACTACAACAAGCGGCGCCAATAGTCATATAATCACAACTTCCCAACGTCGTCCTCCAGAGATATGACCTTGTCTTATGTGGTGCGCTAGAATTTCTGATTGTTTAATGATCGACTTCTTGTCTTATTCCCGTGAAGTAGCTCCCAATAAATATTTGTGTCTTATGAAGGAGCCTGGAATCTATATCTGAAGACGTCTTCTCAAAACTTGTTGAACCGATTGACATTCCCTCGGCAAGCACCTCCCGACAAGTGAAATATGGCATTCAAAGAAAATTCAATTACTCCTTTAGAGAGGACGTGGCATAGACGAAATCAATAATATTTCTCTTTGAATACTTCACATTTGACTTATCTGACACTGACATTTTTATCTCTATTTGTAGACTCAACCAGTGGCTTATTGAATTTGAGCTATAATATTAAAATCGAAAGCTTGGAATTCAATTTGTCTTATTCACCTCATTCAAATCCCTGAGGCTCCCGTCAGATGGCTAGATGTCAACCTTCATAATGAAACATCGAATCTTTGCTTTATGTGTGCTTTTCATCAAGCTGCTCGACCTTCACTGCCATGTCTGTGTTTGTCTTATTTTGGAAAGCCTTTGACTATTCCGAATATTAATATTTCCCAATTGTAATTTTCTCCCAATACGATGTGCTCAAGCAGCGCCCGATTAAATCTATAGCGGCCATTCCTTCTTTCAAATCTTCAACATTGTTGTCGCATTCCAAAAAGCGAGACTTAGCTCCTGATGTCTTTGTCTTTTCTGCAAATATGTTTTAGACTATAAATTGCCTTAATCTCCCCTTGCGTCGGCTTATACTCATTCCATCTGCAAATTCTATAACCCAGATTTAAATATGATTTTGTTCCTTGCCGACTCCTAAATATTTCTTAATTAAATACGATTTCCAGATTGAATGCCAATGAATAAAAAATGCAATTGTTTCCAGAAACAAACTCTTTGAAATATTCTTCAAAGCTGCTGTAAAAATCGATTTCCACTATTGAAGAATTTTTCCAACAATATGGAATTTTCTCTTGCAATCACAAATTTGGCCTTTGGCCACAAAATTTGTAAAAATCAAATCAGCAACAGTTGATTTTTCCCAACAGGCTGGCAAGATCCAAGCTCTAATACCACTGTAAGTAACCCTAGTTCTTCCAATCCTAAAACTCTGTACTTTTGATGAGAGTTTTTTGAAATTGTTTGTGTTTTTCTATATTTTTTCCCTTTTTGTGTATTTTTAAAATTATAATGCTAGGCATGAAATAAAATACAAGAAATGTAAATATAAAACCCTACTGCAGCAAATAAATAATTTTTTTGATTTCACTTTGAAAACTTTTACAACAGGGCATACTCGAAATACAAACTTAAGATGAAGAAACCCTTTTCTGAATTTCTCCTAAAAAATTTGATGAAGCACGAACTTGACCTCTCGATGAAGCCAACTGTTAAGCACCTTCAGCTGATATTTCACAACCTTAGCATGTTGTTGCAATGAAGTAGCTACGCTCTCCAATGCCGATACGCTGGCAAAAACCCTAGGGCTCCCTTCCCCAAACGCCAAAGAGAAACTTCAAACAAATATCAAATCCTGGTTGATTTATTCTTTTCTTGTGTGAGCTCAAACACTTTCCTGGCTCATGTGGGATAAAACTTTATAATATTAAAGTTACTTTATTATTATAAAGTTACTTTATAACTTTATAATAACTTTAAAATATTTAATTAAATCACTTAAGTCACTTAAACTTTAATATCTCTAGAAATACTTGTCCGATTGTTATCTCGTTTGAGCAAGGAGTTGACTCTCCCTGTTCTCCATGTGATCAGATGCCCATCTAAAAAAATAGAAACCCTAAACTGTGACTTACTATAAATAGTAAGTCTATGAAAATGAGTCAACCGAAGGCTAAGCTTGGACCCACACGAGGCGCTGAAGACGAAAACCATTGATCACTACTAAAAGGGACCCTCTAACCGGAACCGGGCTTACGAAGGAGTTTTGGACATTTTCTGAAAAACGTGAAAAAAATTTCTAACTGTTGAGGACTTGGGCACCCTCCATGAGAAAAGTCATCCAAGATTATCAGACTTAGTTTATTTTTTGTAATTTTCAACTTTTCTTTGATTTTCCTTGTTTTGCGTGAAATGCCTTTGTTTGATTTGCAATTCCCGTTGTTCGACAGATCCTATGAACTAGATGATGGATTCATTGAAGAGCATGAACATATTTGAGATGATTTCTAACTTTTCCCAACCCTAAAACTGCTTTTGACTGCATTTGAATGCATATGAACTGAGTTGAAGAGTCAAATTGCATGTTTTCCGAAAAACAGCAAAAATTTCCTAAGGCATGAAACCCTAGGCGCCCTTCTTGAAATAAGGCACCTAGCTTTGCCAGAGATAGTTTATTTTTTTTGTTTTTCAATTTTCCTCGCCATCTATTCACCGCCTTCGTCGATTGCATTGACCGTCGTTGCTAATTGCAACCATGTTCACTGTTGTATGTGCATAATCAACGAAAGTGAGAAAAATGACTAGGGCATTGAAGCCTAGGCACCTTCCTTGAAATAAGGCGCCTAGGTTTACCAGACTTAACTTATTTTTTGCAAATTTTGCTATTTTTAGATTCCCCTCCCCCATTCACCGTTTTTCGAGCATCTTTCATCGTTGATCGATCTATACAACATTTGAGACTTTGAATCTAACACCTGGCAACTGGCCATCCGCCATTGATGACCTCAGAAGTCCTGATTTATCTTCTAAGAAAGGGAAATAGACCCACTAGAGATAAACTGACTTTTTGACAATTCTGACTGGACTAGCTTGATCAGGACGTATTTTCAACCAATCAAAATCAGTTTGAGCCTTCCAAGCAAAGATTCTATTCTTTGACATTCTCCTAAAAAGTAGGGCCAAAAAATTGAGGTTTGAGTTTTTATAGACAATTTCGTTTTGAAGAGACCTAGATCGTCAGATTTTGAAAAATCTGAGGATTTCCCAAACATGCATGATTTCCTAAAAGATAGGGGCCAACATGCAAATTTCTATTTTTAGAAATGTTTGCCAACATCCTTTTGACAACAAACCTAGAAAAACCCTATGGTCCATTTATTTTTTAGAAATTTCTAAAGATAGAAAATTTCTATTTTTAGAATTTTTGACCTTTTTTGACTTTTGACAACAATTTTCACAAGATTTTGACCATTTCACCAAAATGCCTTAATGAGGCAAGATTGTTAGAAGTTGTCACTAATGTCAAAGTGAAGAGATTAGATGATTGGATGTCGTCATTAATGTCAAATGCATATAGGCAAGATTGTTGGCAAGATTGATAGGTGAGATTGTGTCAAAGATGTGTGATCAATAAAGGCCAAAGGCCACTAATCGCTAAACGAAATCAAGAGATCAAAGCATGTATAAATGAATATTATCACCCAAATAAAATGTGGATGCCTAACTAATATACATCAATCTAAAGGCAGTGATTAAAGACAATGATGAAGATATTTACAAAGGTGGCGGACTTTATCATAAAAATGTTTATATTCCAAGTCAAAGATAATTACATGTGATTAAGATTGTTGAAAAACTTCAAAAGAAGCGATTTATAGTATAAGAGGTAGTGATTAAAGAGAATAACAAAGGCTGTGAATATATTAGACAAAAGGAGCGCTTAGTATTACAAAGGCAACAATTTATATAAAAGCTGTGATGCCATATAAGACAAAGTGATCCTTCATGGGTAGCGATCAATATATTGTTAATTAAAGTAATACAAGACAAAAAGAGCAGCGATCAAGTTTATATTAAAGCAGCCATTATGTTATAAAAAAATACAGCAATTAGTAAATAAAGAAGTAGCAATTAATGTTTGAGTAGCAATTCATTTGCAAGGAAGCAGCGATAGATATATATGGATGATAAAAGAATTATATGGCAGCGATTAGTATGTTTCTAAAGGTAGCATCAAGGCAGCACTTGGAATTAAAAGGAAACATAGTTTAAGACAGCAATTAAGTGCATGAAGGGACAGTGATCTGATATGAAGAGATGTGCTTATCAAGGAAAGTTGTGACTGTTGTGAAGAGCTGTTTTGTTTATGAAGAGTTGCCTTGTTTGGCAATAGTTGTATCCTTTCTTTAGAAACTTTAAAGATATAAAAGGAGAGATAAGGAGGGAGTTTGCAAGCAAGCAATTAATGATTATTATGAGTGTAGATGCATAAAAATGTCCTCTTAATCATTTTTATCCATTGCATAATCATATCTCCATAAAACCATTAAAACAGTATAAGCATTTATAAGCATTTACTCATAACCATAATCCATTTACATAATCATTTAGTCATTTATCCATATTTCATTAATTCATTTCATAAATATTTATCGTTTCATTAATAATTAACATATCCATAAATCATTTCATATTCATCCATTTACATAAATCATTTCACTTTGACTATTTGCATGGTTATTCATTTGCATTAATCATTCAAATATATCCATATTTCATTAATAATTTAAAATTCATAAATCAAATTCCATGAAATTAGCTTAAAATTGCACATTAAACTCATAAATCAATTTCCATGGAATTAGCTCAAAATTGCACAATTTGAGCTTCCAAACACGAATCATGGCATAAATCACTCCACTCATTTCTCATTTCTCATTTTCACATTATGCATTCATCTATAAAAAACCTTCTCCTTCTCAATTTTAGGAGATACACATTTTGATACACATTTTTATTTCGAAATTCCATTTCAATCTTTCTTCCACTCATCACAGCTTCTTGTTGCACTTGTGCTCATAAAATTCTGAGAGCATCAAATGCATAAATCAAGAATCATGGTGAAATAGGAAAACAATGGAGCTAATTTTCCTTTGAATGCATTTATTTTAGTTTTGCATAGTTTAGTTTTCATTTTGCATTTGTATTCATTTGGAAAGGCTTTATTGATGATATGCTGAAATTTTGATTTGAATTTATAAATTAAATCATGTAGCTTCTTCAGTTTTCAGCATAAAACAAATGGTGAACCCGACGTGAACGACTGGATGAATATTTTTTTTTCACATTTTGCATGCGCACTGATCTGCAGAAAAAAATAATTTGAAAGACAAATCTGATATGATCTACATTTTGCAGAGCAGCAATTTATTGACATCTACAGCATATCGACTTCTTCACATCTGAAAATGATATATATTTTGCAGGATCAACAACTCCAAATTCTAGATCTGATATGATATACATTGTCTCATTTTGTAGTTGAAAGGCAAAATATGATATCAATTTCTTTGCAGCAAGTTACATTGTGAAAGCATTTCAAAATACAATAAAAACTTTAAATCATCAAAAGCAAAAAAACAAAAAAAAACAAAAATCATTTGCATAATTTAAAAATGCATCAGTTTTCAGTAATTTATGAGCTTGTAGCACAAATCCTTGATTTGCATCTGTGAATAATGAATAGCATCCCACAACATTTTATCCTGCAATTTAATTTTGAGTGTTAGATCTTAGTTTTAACATTTAAATTAGATTTTTAGTTTTTAACATTTAAATTAGATTTTTAGTTTTTAACTTTTAAATTAGATTTTAGTTTTTAGCTTTTTTAACTTTTAATGTAGAGTTAGCTTTTGTATTTAGCTTTTAACTTTTAATAGCTTTTTCTAAATTAGATTTTGTTTTTTTAATTTTGATCTTTTTAAATTTAGAATGTAGATTTAATATAGATTTATTTCAGATTTAATTTAATTTAATCTAGTTTAGATTAATTTTTTAATTTAGTTTAATTTTTAGAACTAGATTAATTGTAAAGCTTAGATTAATTTAGATTAGTTTTAATTAACTTAGACTAATTTTTAATTTAATTTAGTGTTTTAGTTTCTAATTTAATTTAGATTTTTTTAATTTTTAGATTTACTATTTAATTTAGATTCTTAGCCTTTTAATTTAGATTTAATTTAGTTTCTAATTTCTCATTTACTTAGATTATTTTTAATTTAGTATAGATTTTTAGTTACTCATTTAATTTAATTTAATTTTTACTAATATAGTTTAGATTTTAGTTTTAGATTTCTTTTCTTTTAGTGTGGATTTTAAAGTTAGAATTAAATTAAATTTATATTTTAATTTAATTTAGAATTAATTTAGATTTATATTTAGATTAAATTAATTTCGTTAGGATTAATGTTAGTTTTCATTTTGTTTAAGTTTTGGTTTTGTAACTAATTTTGTTAATCTCGTTTCTTTTGCTAGGTTCGTTTGGCGAAGAATTGAAAATCAAAACATACGCTTGTCAAAGAAAGGAGGCATAAAACTACTAATGATATTTTGATGCAGGACGTTCGTCGAAGACATATTTTGAAACCAATTGTCTTTTAGATTAGAAAACACTTCAATTGGTGCATTAAAAATGAACAATCGTCTTCTCTCATGTAGATCTAACTAGGGGGTGAATGAACATTGTTTGTTGTGCTTGAGATGGTAGGGAGTATGCTCTCACCATGTGCAAAACTTGGTGATCAGAAACCAGACCCGTCTATTTTATGTGTCACCCCGATTCAATAATTGAAGTATCCTCTCCCCTTGCGCACTTGTGCGATCTTGGGTGCAAGAGAAACGGTTATTGACTCTAGGACTTGGGCCTTCTTTGGTGGGAAAAAGTACTCACCCCAAGGCGACTCAAACTGGGAATGGAGCTCTTTGGCCGAGTGTTGTACCCCAAAATTAAAAATTTTGTTACACTTACACATTTTGAAGAAATGAGTAAAAATCTTGTTAAATCTGTCAAAAAGGTCAAAATTTGGGTGTGCATGTCTTGCATGAGAGGTCGAAATGTGAAATTCCCAAAATCTGACGATCTGGGTCTGCTTAGAGCAACCTAATCTACAAAACCCAGATCTCAGTTTTTCATCCCTACTTTTTAGGAAAACTGCTAGTTTTAGCAATTTCCTAAAAATAGTAACTTTTTCTGGGTTTCTTTCAAAACGGATACTAAAAAAACTTTCTAAAAATAGAAATTTTGTCTGCTAGGGTCCAAACTAATTTTGATTGGCTCAAAATACTTCCATATCAGGCTAGTGCAGTCAAAATCTCAAAATAATCAGTTTTGCTCTAGTGGGTCTATTCTGCTTTTTCAGAAGCATTTCAAGAGCTCTAAAGTCATCAATGGAGATCAGTCAGCTGCTAGGCGTCAGATTTAACACGCAAGCATTGAACAGAAGATGAAATGATGAACATGCATGTTGAATGAAGAAGGTGAAATTTACCAGATTTTGACTAAGTCTGCTTGACATGGGCGCCCCAAGAGGAAATAGGCGCCCATCTTTTTAGGGCAGCAGATGATGGAATTAGGGTTTGAGCTCTCAGTCAAAGTTATTCAGAATCCTTCCAGCTCTGCAACAAGTCCGACAATACAGTCAACGAATCATCCAGTCACCCGAAATTCGAGATCAAACGGAGCAGTTTCAAACAGGAGACAAAATGAAAATTATGAAGACATTTGAAAAATTTCTAAGTATGGGAACTTGGTGCCCAGGGGCGCCCAGCTTTTTCAAGGGGCAAATCCAGTAGTTAGGGTTTGCTAAAGTGCTCAATCTCTTCAGATTTTAGTCAGCTTCGCAGCAGATATCTTCATCAGATCGTCAGACTCATCAATCTCCGACAAATTTAGATCAAAGCTAAAGGTATAGAATGAAGGTTCAAATTTGAGAATGAAAATCGAAAGAAAATGGTCAAGTCTGGAGGAGTTGGGCGCCCCTGAAGGAAATAGGCGCCCTTGATTTTGAGGGCTTAAACAAATGAATTTTCCAGTAGAACCTCCAGTGTGACTTCTCCAGAATAGATCAAGCTGTCCAACGAGATCACCAGCATGTCAATCTGAGTTAGCAGTCACTAGATGCAAAAGGCTAAACAGAAGGTTTGACGAGAGTGAAATTTCAGAATTCAAAAGCAAAAGTAAAATTCATGGAAAATATTCTAAGTATAGTGGAGTTGGGAGCCCTTGGAGAGGAAGGGCGCCCAACCTTTTGGTGCCTCAAATTCAACTTTTTGGCAAAGAGATCCCCAGAAGACCCCTCTCAGAATCTCCTTAGCTTCGTAACGAGCCCAACCATCAGTCAATCTGGCGCCTAGAACTCCAGATCTGACGAGATCATTTGAAAAAGAGCAAAGATGAAGAAAATGAAAAAATTCTAAGTCTAGTAAACATGGGCGCCCCTAGAGAGAAAGGGCGTCCAAGATTTTGAGCTCTAAGATGATGGAATTTGTCAATGAAGCGCCTAAGATCATCTCGTTGGTTTCAACCAAGCTATCCAGTGAACTTGTCAGCCAGTCGATCGAATCAGCGTAGCTCCCGAAATCAAGATTTTATCAAAAGATCAAAGGGAAAAGGAAGAACTTAAAAATTATAAAAATGGCTAACACTGTGAAAGTTTGGAGCCCCTAGAGGAAATAGGCTCCCATGAATTTGAAGGTCGAAACGAAGTTTTTTAGCCAGAGGTGCCTCCAGAACAATCTTCTCAGAATCAGTCAGGCTACGCAATGAATCATCTAGCTCGTTCATTGGATCAATCTGCAAGCCGAAAATCAGAGGCGAAGTAGGGGGTCAAAATGGAGAAAAAGTTGAAAATATCAAAAAATTGACTAACACTGGGTGAAGTGGGTGCCCTTGGCCAAGAAGGGCGCCGAACTTGTAATACCTTATAGTAGAATTTTCAAAGTTTTCCAAAGATTCAAAATGGCAAGGGAAAGATGAATGTCTAAATTCATTGAACAAGCTGAGTTTAGGGTTTTGAAGATTAAAGCAAAAGAAAGAAAATCTATTTCAAGCCCTAAATCTATTTAAAACATCTCTTCCTTTCAATTTTCATCATTTTTTACAGGTGGCTTCCAAAGAAGAAAAGTGGAGCAGCAACTTTGAAGTTTTATTTCAAGATTCAAGAGCTCAAGGTTGCTGATTTTCATGAATAATTTTCAGACCAGCAACATAAGACCTTGCTTTTTCATGCTTTTTCATCCAGAAGATCAAATTTTTGAAGGAGAAAGTCAAAGAATTTTAGTTTTCAGCCATCTAGGTTTCTTCATCTCATTCTTCTGAAGAATTTTTGAGGAAATTCATCAAGTTGCAGCAGCTTCTTTTTCCTTGCATGTCAATGAAATCTTTAGAGTTTGCAAATTTTGATCATCTGGGTCCTCTCAAAACAGTCTTCTGAAGAAAACCCATATCACAGCTTTTTCCAGAAAATTTCAAATTCTAGGGTTGGCTGCTTTTTCGATCAGCCATCAGTGTTTTTCAAATCTGATCAATTGGGTCCATTTCTACTTGTATTTTGAACAAAACCCAGCTGCTAGGTTTTTCGGTGAAAAGTTGAAAAAATTAGGGTTTGCTGCTTTTTCTGTCTAAATTCAAAATTTTCAAAAACGGACAATCTGGGTTGTCTTGCAACGAAATTCTAAGCAAAACCCATATCTTAGAAAAATTTCCCAAAATTTGTCCGTTTGAAGAAGAAAAACCAGCTTTCTAAAAATAGAAAGTTGCTCAAAGTTTGTCTGAACATAGGTGAGTTTACAGTCATTCTTCAAGGTTTTCAATATGAAGTACACTCCCCTCGAGTTTAAGACCAAATCAGCACTATGTCAAAACTTCATCATCTCAGCTGAAGAACGAGAGGTGGTGTGATATGAGAAAAAGGAAAGGTATCAGAAAAGAATTGTGCAATACTCTTCTGTTGGAAATCAAGCGAAGTGTTAGAAGCATAAAGTTGCAGAGCCGCCAAGTCATCAATTAGTGAGTCATCTTTTCGGACAGTGATGTTTTTCAAGGACAGAACTTATAAAGTAGCTGAAGAAATGAAGGATTCTCTAAGTTTGATCACAGAAGGTGAAGAGATCTTAGAAAATCAAAATATTGCCTTAAATCGTATCAATGCACCTAACCAGGACCCAATTTCCTGCTTTTTAGCAGATATGATTGTGAAATATTCCGAGCCAAATTTTTTCGTTTTCAATTAACAGATTACGACAGTGCACCCGTTAAGGTTAGATGAGAAAACCAAAACGCATCAGAAACAACTCTAACCAGAATGGCACCGCTGAGGATGAGCATTGGTCAGAGGGTCTTCTAGTCTAGTTGCAGAAAGAACTCGACGTCAAGTATGTGCTACCCAATCCAAGGTGGAGTGAGGGGCGACCATATGACGGAGTGATTACAGAAAGCAACGCTTGAATGAAATGCTGAATAATGAAATTACTCAACACCCAGAATGTGCTTGCTCACCCAGAAGGGTAAGTAGCTACCATAGGGCGGAGTTATACAATTTCCAAATAATACTGAAAGCAAACTTGAAGGAAATGCAGAATACTGAATCTACTCTACACCCAGAATGTGCTTGCTGACCCAAGACGGGAAAGTAGCGACCATAGGGTGGAGATCTAACTACTGCCATAGCTTTGAAGGAAATAAAGCATTACATCATAGATTTGAGAAAGCATAATAAATACTGCCAGTACTACTGTCAGTTTACAGAGTGAAATTCAAATGCTTGTCAAGAGATTTAGAGCTGGAAGTAGTACCAATACAATGCAATAATACTTCTCCAACTTGATTCTAAATGCCACATCCGATTCGCACAAGAGGTTGGAATAGATATCCCTGTTTTCTGTCGAAGCACCAAATCTGTATTTCTGTACTTGAAACAGCAGTCTATGAAAGTATACAAATGCTCATAACTCACTCATACATCACTCAACTTCCGTAAACTAAGATGCATAAAGCTCCTATGGTGATGGCGCTCAAGACAGCAGCTTAACATCAACTTGAAATGCAACTATTGTTTAATGCACAAAACCCAAGGACAGTAAAAAGGTACGGCCTACTGCAAGAATCGATTTCTCTTTAAAAATTCAACACTACATAGAAAAATCTGAAACTTGGCAATTTGTAGCGCCCTTCCTAGACTAAGAAAATGAGCTAATACCCATATGCAATTTTTGTGTATTTTTCGAAATATGATTTGAAACATGAATCTGCTGTCTACAATAATGCAAGATGCTGAAACATGAATATACCAATCTAATCTAAGTTACAATAAACTGAACATACAATGAATGAACTAAAGATGCACTCACACATAGACTGAAATTCACCACTAGATGTTGTTTCTCAAACACGAAGTGATGCCCAATGGTTAGGAGGTCTTCATCCCTCGAAGTGTTCCAGATTCAATCCGGCAGCATAACGGTGTATTTTCCAAGATAGCCAAAATGATGCACAAGACTCCCTTTTTATAATTTCTGCTTGACTTCACGAAACCCTAGAAACAGCTTTTAGGTCAAAACTTTCATCTTCTCAAGAAGGCGTGCTTTCTCTTCAAGGCTTTAATAATTGATATTTTAATTAAATATCATCTTTGGCATATGCGCCCCTCAAACCTTGTTCAGACTTAGGCAAATATTAAATTATTTCTCAATGAGGGCGCCACCCTCAAGGACCCACCTTTTAAACACAACATAAAGTCATTAAGTCTAAGCCAAGGGTCAACGTTTAATTATAATAATTAAAACGTGACTTTTTAATTTAATGACTTAACTTAGCCTTTCGCAAAGGCCCTGAAGCAAATACTGATGAAGTCAACTGATCAAACTGGAACCGGAAGTCAACCAACCTGAGCTCACTGGGAAGCTGCCAAAAATAGAATTTACTAAAAATAGTAAATTCCAAAAAGTACTCTGAATGCTGAGACGAGCATACCACTGCGAAGTCCTCTGAAAACCCAGAAGGAATCCGCCATTAAAAACTTCATCTCCGAGCAATGACCTCCTCAAAATTAGGAAACCCTAATTTTAACTTCCGACTAGCCTCCGGGTTCCCAAGGAAAGGCTAACGGTCACTGAAAATGTCAAGCTTGAAAAGGGGACATTACAGTCCGCCCTCCCCAAGATTGCTTGTCCTCAAGCAATTGCAAACTAGGATGCTGTAATATCTCATCACTTTCCCACGTTGCATCCTCCATAGGCAGGTTCCTCCACTTTACCAAACATTCTCTGATAGTTCTATTCCTCAAAGAACGTTCTCTGACATCAAGTATCGACTCGGGAATCAGAACCAACTGTCCTTCTTCGTCCAATGGTGGCAACTGTGAAGAAGCAACCACATTGTGTCCAAGTGCCTTCTTGAGGCGAGACACGTGGAAGACGTTATGCACTCTGCTATCTGAAGGTAGCTCCAACTCATAGGCAACAGCCCCAACCTTTTTGATGACCCTAAACGGCCCATAGAAGCGAGGTTTGAGCTTCTCAGCTCCACTCTTCTTGAGAGTTGACTGTCTGTAAGGTTGTAAACGGAGATAGACCATATCCCCAACCTCAAAAGAACGCTCAATACGCTTCTGATCAGCATATAGCTTCTGCTGATTTTGTGCAATCTGCAAATTATCCTTCAAGGATCTCATTATGTCCTGACTATGCTGCAACAAATCCTTGGCTAATGGTGCTTTGCTGTCACCAAACACCAAATCTGCAAAGCTGGGTGCTTCATATCCATAAAGTGCCAAGAAAGGAGACATTTTGATTGACATATGGAAGGTAGAATTGTAACAGTACTCGCCTATATGCAGCCACTTAACCCAAGCTTTCTGCTGTTCTGACACATAGTTTCTCAAGTAGCCTTCTAGCCACTTGTTCACCACTTCTGTTTGCCCGTCAGTTTGGGGGTGATAACTCGTGCTTGGGGTGAGCACAGTACCACTCATTCTAAAAATTTCCTGCCAAAAGGTACTTAGGAACTTACTGTCCCTATCACTTACAATATTCTTAGGCAAACCATGAAGTCTAAACACTTCTCGAAAAAACAAATCTGCAACTTGGGCTGCAGAAAAAGTGCTGGTAATGGCAAAGAAATGAGCAAACTTGGTGAGTCTGTCAACTACCACATAAATGCAATCCTTCCCTTGGGCCTTGGGCAACCCAGTGATGAAATCCATTGAAATGCTTTCCCATTTTTGATTGGGAATTGGAAGTGGTTGCAGCAAACCGGCTGGTAGGGTGTGCTCATTTTTATTTGCTTGGCAAACCGGACATTCCTGAATGTAACGTTGGACCTCCTTCTTCAAACCTTTCCAAGAAAACCTTTCTCGGATCTGCCTATAGGTCTTGAAAAACCCTTGGTGACCAGCAACTGGAATGTCATGAAAATTCAAGAGGATCTTCTTCTTGAGCTTAGAATCGGCTACCAGAAAGATTCTACCCTTATACTGAATCAAACCCTCAACCACTTGGTACTTTTCATCATGGAAAGTACCTTCCAGAATGCTGGTTGCAAACTGATTTTTTGCATAATCAGCCAGCAACATGTCTCTCCAGTCTGCAGTAAGCTCACACAATGAGCTAAGATGAGGCCTTCTGGATAGAGCATCGGCCACTACATTATTTTTTCCTTTGACGTATTCAATGTCAAAGTCGTAAGCTTGAAGCTTACTTACCCATTTCTGTTGCCTCTCATTTAAATCCTTCTGGTGCATAAAATGCTTGAGGCTATTGTGGTCTGTTTTAACCACGAACTTATTCCCCACCAAGTACTGTCGGAACTTGGCTAATGCATGCATAATGGCAAGCATTTCTTTGTCATAAATTGAATATGACCTTTCCACACCCCTTAATTTCCGGCTTTCAAACACAATAGGGTGTTTGTCTTGCATCAGGACAGCACCAACTCCTTCACCCGATGCATCACACTGCAGCTCGAATGGCTTAGAGAAATCAGGGATAGCCAAAACTGGGCACGAGCTCATGATCTTCTTAAATTTTTCAAACACAACTTGAGCCTTTTCTGACCAAACAAAGGCTCCCTTTTTGGTGAGATCAGTAAGGGGAGCCGCATTCTGAGAATACCCCTTAACAAACCTCCGATAGAAACCACAAAGGCCCAAAAAACCTTTCAACTGAGTCAAACTTTCAGGTGGTGGCCAATCAACCACGGCTTTGATCTTCTCCGGATCCACCTTTACTCCCTCAGCACTGATTATGTGGCCAAGGTATAATAACTCCACCATTCCAAATTCACATTTGGAAGCCTTTGCGAACAAACTCTCAGATTCCATGATACTAAGCACTTCCTCCAAGTGCTTGAGGTGATCTTCCCAAGTCTTGCTGTAGATCAGAATGTCGTCAAAAAATATCAGCACAAACCGCCTTAACTGATTCTGAAACACACGGTTCATGCAAGACTGAAAGGTGGCCGGTGCATTAGTCAAACCAAATGGCATGACTAAGAATTCGAAGTGGCCATAGTGACATCTGAAAGCTGTCTTTTCCACATCTGATCCCCTCATCCTTATCTGATGGTAACCGGATCTTAGATCAATCTTTGAGAAAAACTTAGCCCCATGTAGCTCATCAATGAGCTCATCTATTCTGGGAATGGGGTATCTATTCTTGATAGTGCTTTGGTTCAAAGCACGATAGTCCACGCACATGCGCATGGTACCATCCTTCTTCTTTACAAGAACCACTGCAGAAGCAAAGGGGCTCTTGCTTGGGCGTATGAAACCCATCTCCAAAAGTTCTCGGATATTCTTCTCAATCTCATCCTTTTGCCTCTTCGGATACCGGTAAGGAGTTGTGATCACCGGTTTAGCTCCTTCCTTGAGCTCTATTATGTGTTCTGAACCTCGATCAGGGGGAGGTCCAGGGGGTAAATCAGCAAACACTTTACTCTTTTTGGTGAGTAAAGATTGGATATCAGGAGGATGCTCTACTTTAGTTTCAGCTGGACTTGCTGGAAGAATCATGCACTCAGCAGCCCATTCCACTTGATCATGACGTATCAACTTCGCCATCCTCTTGAATGATACAATCCGAGGACCACCATTTGACATACCTCTCAACACCACCTTCTTCCCATCGGATTGAAACTTCAACTCCATAGTTTGCAGATTTAGAGAGATCTCTCCAAGAGATCGCAGCCATTGAATGCCAAGGACAGCATCCGTATCTCCAATACTGACCACATAGAAGTCATCCTTGACTTCGTAATTGCCCAATTGCATTGACATGTTCGGAATCCTCTTGGTGCATGAGATGTGAAACCCATCCGCAACCATAACTCTGAACCCTTCAAAGTCTTCTGTTTGCAATCCTTTCTTTGCCACCACAACTTCGTCTATGAAGTTATGTGTTGCACCAGTGTCAATCAAAGCAACAATACGTTGCCCTTTGATCATTCCCCGAACTTTAAAGGACTCATTTTTTTGGAAGCTCGAAAGCTGAGCCAATGTACCACCACTTTCTTTTTCACCTTCAGACTCTTCTGGGGTATTTTCTTCATCGCTGTCCTCAAAGTCAGCTTGCTGATCAGAAAAATCAGAATTGCTTTCATCAGCTGTGTAGAACTCAATTTGATGAATTTTAGCTCCCTTTGGGCACACATGATCTTGTGACCATTTTTCCCAACAACGGAAACATAAACCTTTCCTACGGAGTTCATTGATAGTTTCTGGATCCAATCTTGAGCCAGGGGGTTTTTGAGGTTTAAACTCCTTATGGTGAGGCTTCTGATGAAACTTTTTCCCTCTATCTCCTTTGTGAAAAGCTGGTTTGGAATGGAACTTAGCTTTGGGAGCAGCCCACTCCATGTTTCTAGCTTTTTTCATTGCTTCTTGTAGGGACGGTGGATCAAAAGCTTTGATCCAACCCTTGATTGGCTCCATCAATCCTTCAGTGAATAGGATTACTAACCTTCTCTCTGTGATTCCAGTGACCATAACTGAAAGTCTTTGAAACTCAGCTATGTAGGCATCCACAGTGCCATATTGTCTCAACTGTGCCAACTCCCTAAAGTGCACTTCTGGGTCCTTCTTCTCGAACCTTTCAATGAATCTATTGGAGAATTCATCGTATCTAGTGATAGACCCATGACCTAAGGTGACTAGGCCATGGTACCACCATTCATGCGCCACCCCATCTAGGTGTAGCGTAGCGAATCTAATCGCTTCTTCTTCAGCCATTGGCCTAAGTGCCAAATAGTTGTCTAGTTTTTGTAACCAGGCTCGAGCAGAATTATTATCGCTTCCATCAAAATGGGCAAGCGTAACCTTGTTGAGAGCTTGATTCCAATCTCCTTGTGCTGGGGTTCTTCTTTGATCATAGTTTCTCCCTTGGCCTCTATCCTTCCTTCTATACTCCATGTAATCATTGAAGGACATGTCAACTTTTACTTCATCAGGAAGAGTGTCATACTCTGTTCGGCCTATCCTCACCCTCTCCAAGGATGAAACATTTTCTTCAGGATCAGGCTGTGGGATTGCTGGTGTCAGAAACGTGGGTTTGAATGGTCTAGCAGAAATGTAAGTGTTGCTCACTGCAGGTTGGGCAACATGACCATTGTGTGGATTGGAAGCACTGTGCTCCCCGGTATGCCCTGTATTGTGTTGTGGAATGTTTGGACCCAGTCTCCCCAACAGAAGAGAAAACATATCCATCATGGCATCCATCTTCTTATCGAGTCCTTGACCCAAATGGGCTGAATTGTCTATACCCTTCCCATTGTCACCTCTGTTGCCAGAACTTCTTTCGTTATCCCCCATTTCTGTTTCTTGCGAAGGCTCCCAATTAGCCCTCAAAGCCTCGGAAGCTGTGTGACCTTCTGGGGCTTGATGCAACTGAGTCTGAACTGTACCTCTCTTGTATACTCTTGCCAAATACCTCTGTTCTCTGTCACTCATAGAAGGCTGATTTCACAGGATGGCAGGAAGATGGCTCTGATACCACTGAAATATTCCGAGCCAATTTTTTTTTATTTTTACAATTAACAAATTACGACAGTGCACCCGTTAAGGTTAGATGAGAAAACCAAAACGCATAAGAAACAACTCTAACCAGAATGGCACCGCTGAGGATGAGCATTGGTCAGAGGGTCTTCTAGTCTAGTTGCAGAAAGAACTCGACGTCAAGTATGTGCTACCCAATCCAAGGTGGAGTGAGGGGCGACCATATGACGGAGTGATTACAGAAAGCAACGCTTGAATGAAATGCTGAATAATGAAATTACTCAACACCCAGAATGTGCTTGCTCACCCAGAAGGGTAAGTAGCTACCATAGGGCGGAGTTATACAATTTCCAAATAATACTGAAAGCAAACTTGAAGGAAATGCAGAATACTGAATCTACTCTACACCCAGAATGTGCTTGCTGACCCAAGACGGGAAAGTAGCGACCATAGGGTGGAGATCTAACTACTGCCATAGCTTTGAAGGAAATAAAGCATTACATCATAGATTTGAGAAAGCATAATAAATACTGCCAGTACTACTGTCAGTTTACAGAGTGAAATTCAAATGCTTGTCAAGAGATTTAGAGCTGGAAGTAGTACCAATACAATGCAATAATACTTCTCCAACTTGATTCTAAATGCCACATCCGATTCGCACAAGAGGTTGGAATAGATATCCCTGTTTTCTGTCGAAGCACCAAATCTGTATTTCTGTACTTGAAACAGCAGTCTATGAAAGTATACAAATGCTCATAACTCACTCATACATCACTCAACTTCCGTAAACTAAGATGCATAAAGCTCCTATGGTGATGGCGCTCAAGACAGCAGCTTAACATCAACTTGAAATGCAACTATTGTTTAATGCACAAAACCCAAGGACAGTAAAAAGGTACGGCCTACTGCAAGAATCGATTTCTCTTTAAAAATTCAACACTACATAGAAAAATCTGAAACTTGGCAATTTGTAGCGCCCTTCCTAGACTAAGAAAATGAGCTAATACCCATATGCAATTTTTGTGTTTTTTCGAAATATGATTTGAAACATGAATCTGCTGTCTACAATAATGCAAGATGCTGAAACATGAATATACCAATCTAATCTAAGTTACAATAAACTGAACATACAATGAATGAACTAAAGATGCACTCACACATAGACTGAAATTCACCACTAGATGTTGTTTCTCAAACACGAAGTGATGCCCAATGGTTAGGAGGTCTTCATCCCTCGAAGTGTTCCAGATTCAATCCGGCAGCATAACGGTGTATTTTCCAAGATAGCCAAAATGATGCACAAGACTCCCTTTTTATAATTTCTGCTTGACTTCACGAAACCCTAGAAACAGCTTTTAGGTCAAAACTTTCATCTTCTCAAGAAGGCGTGCTTTCTCTTCAAGGCTTTAATAATTGATATTTTAATTAAATATCATCTTTGGCATATGCGCCCCTCAAACCTTGTTCAGACTTAGGCAAATATTAAATTATTTCTCAATGAGGGCGCCACCCTCAAGGACCCACCTTTTAAACACAACATAAAGTCATTAAGTCTAAGCCAAGGGTCAACGTTTAATTATAATAATTAAAACGTGACTTTTTAATTTAATGACTTAACTTATCCTTTCGCAAAGGCCCTGAAGCAAATACTGATGAAGTCAACTGATCAAACTGGAACCGGAAGTCAACCAACCTGAGCTCACTGGGAAGCTGCCAAAAATAGAATTTACTAAAAATAGTAAATTCCAAAAAGTACTCTGAATGCTGAGACGAGCATACCACTGCGAAGTCCTCTGAAAACCCAGAAGGAATCCGCCATTAAAAACTTCATCTCCGAGCAATGACCTCCTCAAAATTAGGAAACCCTAATTTTAACTTCCGACTAGCCTCCGGGTTCCCAAGGAAAGGCTAACGGTCACTGAAAATGTCAAGCTTGAAAAGGGGACATTACAGATTGAGATTTAAAGCGGCTTTCATCTAGAAGCTTACATTCCTCTTTCTTTCTATTCTTGGAACAATTCTTATCCATTCTTTGAAGAAGAGAAAGAAGATAAATGTAATAGTTGGCGTTTCTCGCTTTTTCTGCTTTCTTAGGTGTTAGATATCTTCTTTCTAGATTTAGAAATAAAGCTTGCTTGTTGAGCAAACCCTAGATTGTGAAAGCAAGGAGATTTTAGGGTTCCCTACTCCTCTGCTTCTCTATAAATAAGAGTCTTTGCTCATTAGTTTCTTTAACAGTTATTGTGATAGCAAATTGCCAAGTCTCTTTTAGCCAGTAAGCTGTTATTCAGTGTCAGTTCACTTGTGTTTATGATAGCGAATTGTTGAGTCTCTTTTAGCCAACAAGTAGTTGTAATCGCTGTCCGTTTTGTGTAAGAACAAGTTTGCAAGCCTCTTTAGCTGCAAGTTCCTGTTCCGTGCATGTGTTAGGATAATCTTTTGTTCCAGAAGTTTGAGAAATAAAATCATGAGCCTCCTTTGCCTTGGTATAATGTCTCAAATTTCCGTTATTTGTGTTATGCTTCTATGATCTCAATTTCAGCTTATATTGAAGTGTGTAGATGTTTGTTGGAAAAGAGTTTATTGAAGCATTTTGTCAAGAATCAACCTTGTTTATTTCTAGTTTCTCTTGCTCTGCGTATTACTTCAGAAGTTAGAAACATCTTTAGCTTAAGTTAGTCGTAGTTGAAGTTCTTAAATCAGAAAATCTCAGCTGCGGCATTTGCGTTTTATAAACCTTGTGCTCTAGCTGATCAAAAATATAGGCAACTTAGTTTTTAGTTTACTTTCTTTCGCAACATCAACAAGAGGGAGCTTCCCCTCCTAATTTGAAGAGCAGTTTATCTGTGCATAGCTGTCTGTTTCAAATATGCATTCCAGATGTGCAAATTTAAACGCCAACACCGAGCTACCCCCGACCGGTATATAAATGTGAATCCTAATGGAAAACTTAGGATTACGAGTGCGGATGTGTCATACGGACCAAGTAGTACTCCCCAAAACCCTGTTGAGCGTAACCTCTTCAGGTTGGAGTGCCTCCTAAATGGAGATTAATCTTGTGCCCCATGTATGGCCACTCGAACAGGGGTCCCAAATTAAACACCTTTGTGTAGTAGCCAACAACCTTCTATTTGCTAGCGCAACACCAGTCGGTGTGAAGGCATCCACATCTTCGCAGTTTTTAGTAGAGGTGATCAATCTGCCATGGGAGTTTCATGGGGGTTGGAAGCTTGGTTGGCCTGAGAAGTAACTGCACTATAAGGGGGAGCCCATGCGGCCAAGCTTCTGGATTCACACGCTAAGAATATGCGGCTGGGGAAACCCACGTGGACTCTAGCAAATATTGTCCTTTCCAACCTTAGGATTTGTGCTTGTATTGCAAAAATTCACGATTGAAAACAAAATCAAAAAAACTTTGTCTGATATGTCTTGCGTGTGTGTTAAAAAAATAGACCTCAAACAAACATCACACCTAGTAACATGCAACACCTCAAAACATTTCCAAAACCATCAACCAAATATGTTTAACTGCTATCCTCCATATTCATCCACGACCTATTAATGAAACCAAAGGATTGAATATCTTGACCATCGTGTGAAAGAGCTTGCAAAACAACTTGAATCCCAACATTTGAATGAAGTGATGCAATCATCTCATAAGCCTTTATCCTCACCCAAAACTACATCATCCAAGTTCAATGTCCATGAATTTCTGCAAAGGCTAGATGAGAAACCTGAATCTATGTCCTCAAACACAAATAATATTGATCAATCATACCATGTCATGCACCTATCTTCATCTCCCATAAGTCAAAATAAATCTCATGAGTCTTTCACCCAAGTTAACGAAGCTATCCAACCATCCTCTCTCATCATACCATCTCCATCCAAAGAGTCATGTCAATCTATTAGTCCAAAACATCCTAAAATAGACTCCCCTACAAATCAAGATCAAAGTATTCTTTCCATTCCATCCAATGATACCAAAAATCTCCAATGCTCTCCAATCTTTGACCAAGATCCCATCTCTCAAGAACCTCATGATGATCCCCTTATCTCTTTTTGTTTCATCCAAGATGATCCCCTTCCATCTCAAGAGAAAAGCATCTTTCCTAATCCTCCTTCCACCTCATCTAATGAATCCATACCATCTCATGATTTCATCATATCCAATGATCAAGATATGCTTTCCACCAAATATCATGATTCCCTTCCTCATCAAGATCAAGATATACCTCCATTCAAGGATACCCTTTCATTCCATGATGATGTTCATCCTTCTCATGATCAAGAAATTCCTTTCATAACACTTCATGATGATTCCATTTCTAATAAAGAGAAAGCTACTCATCTCCTACAACTCTTGATCCTTTTCCAAGTCAAGATCAAAGTACCCCATCACCCCCATGTCAAGATCCTATCACCCATCCTAATTCCCCTCATGATCACAATCCTCCACAAGAGTCTATCACCCCTATTCAAGTATCCATGAACCTCTTACCTATCAAATGGGTTCCCTCACTTTTATCCAAGGTGGTCTACTTGAAGATCTTGTTATTCCTTCCATATCACATCCACCTCATGATAGACTTGCATCTTGTTTCATAAATAATACATATCCCGTTGGCAAACGAATGTGTCAAAGTATGAACTACAAAGGCAAAGGATTAGGCTTTCATGAACAAGGTATCCTAGAACACCTTTATATCCAAGAAAATCCATATTATCATGGCCTTGGTTATACACCTCACGCTAAAGACATTGTGTTGTACCCAAACCAAAATTTTTGCTTCATCAAGGCATTTTGTTTAAAAGAGTCTAAATCTTGCTAAAATGATGTCAAATACAGTTTTGGGCAATATCAAGCATGGAGTTTTTGTCAATGTTTTGTCAGTCAAAGTCAGTTTTATTGATCAGAACCAGAAGCAGAGACTCAGAACGGAGCTTTTCACGATGGAGGAACATCTCACGACAGCATTTCAAGTTGCACACGGTCATTTCAGTGATCGAGACGGAGTTTTCAGTGGTTAAATTATGAAGATTTCTTAGAGGAAAAGCAAGAAAGCGCAACTATAGCCCAGGGGCGCCCAGCTTCTTGAAGGTCAAGATCTTGTTGAAAACACTCATGCATACAGTCAATCTCTTCAGAATTGGTCTGGCTATCCGATGAGCTATCCAGCGAAGCATTTCAAGACCTACAACTCCGGCAAACAGCGACAGAAGTTGAAATCCCCAAAGTTCCAGATATGGGAAATTTGTCTTTTTCAGGCAAAAGCGCAACTCTAGCCTGAGGTCGCCCATCTTAAAGAGGGGGTAAATCTTGGCATTTTTTATGGCAAATACAGTCAATCTGTTCTCGACTAGTCTGCTTATCCAACGAGATATCAAATGTAGTCATCCGAATCTCAGAACTCTGGCAGCAGTCGTCTGAAGATCAGCTTATAATGGAGTTTTCACGTTTCTGAGCTTCTCCATTGGTTTCCAGTGCAAGTATAGCCCAGGGGCGTTGGTTTATATGAGCCTTAAGATGGCAAAATTTGCAGGCAAAGTCTTCCTGACATCAGTACTACTCTAGCCCAACTCCGCGATGCACCATCCAGCTTGTCGATTCAACGTTTCAAGTGATCGTGGCAGAGGTTCTACCAAGCACGTAATTTCACAGGCAGACCAACAGAAGATTTGCAGTGTATTTCTACAGTCCAGAGGTGCCTAACCTTTAGGCCTGTCAGATGAGGTCGTTCGCGTTCAAAGTCTTCACGGCTTTTGAGCGTAATCATTTTATCTATCCAACGAGCCTAGCCGTCAGCCTTCAGGATTTGGCAAACGCTCGTACGTGCGAGGTCTTTGGCGAAATGCTGAAGAGTGAAGATATCCGGAAAATGGCCAAGTCTGGAGCGGATATTTTAAATAAAATACGCACTGGAGTTTTTGAGGTCTTAGAAGCAGTTTTCTTGCTTCGTCACCTCCAGAGACTTCTCTTGTGGGCCCTTTTGGCTGTTCGTTAAAACAGATAATGTTTGAATCGGGTCATCCCAGCTCCAGATACTAGAGGTCAAAGTAGGGCATCTGGTTGAAAGTTCGACTTTCGTCAAATTGGTGTCAGTCCAACTAAGAGCCAAGGGCGCTTTTACTTTTGAGACCCTTAACACAGCTTCCAGATGTCGTATGTATATCCGTTGGATGCAGAATGTCTCCAGTCATGCAGTGAGCTTTGTTTCCTATCAGCAGGGTTCACCGTTCACCGTCAGTAGCCGTTTGAAGTGTCAGATGGCAGTTTAAGAAAATGGAAGTCTGGAACCCATAAATGAATTTAATCAGGGGCGCCTAATTTTTCAGGGTATTAAATGATGGATTTTACAGTAGTGTCTCCCAGCAGACATTTCTTCCTTGTTCAGCAGGCTTGTCGTGACTTTGTCGTCAGCTATTAAATAGGAAGTTAATAAAAAGTGAGGCATCTTGAGCAAATGGACGCCTATGAGCTCAAGAGATGACTTTTCAGAATCAGTGAAGTCTAACGGTGAATCCTGAAGCTTCATTCGAATTGTCAACTGAAGTTCAATATATTTATATATTTTTGCAATTTATATATTTTTGCAATTTTAGCATTAAAAATGGAAATTTTCTATTATTGGGCGCCTTTGCTAATTGCATGATAATAAATATTTTATTATTTATTTAAATCCAAACTTCCAGTCAGTGGCAGTTCAACTGAAAGGCAACCAATCAGAGATCTTCTATTCTTGTCAGGGTTTTCAATTCTTGCAGTTACCAATTGGTGCGAATTTCTTCTTATTTAAAGTATGGCGCCTTCATTCATTATTCACAGAGCTTTCAAAAGAAGTTCGTATTTTTCAAGAGAAAATCCAATCTCAAGAGAAATTCGTATTTTTCAAAGCAAATTCATATCTTCAAAGAAAATCGAATTTTATCAATTTTTCAAAGCAAATTTCAAGAGAAGTTCGAATTTCTTCCAGAAGTAAAGGCGCGCATCTTTAAGGGAAATTCATAGTTTCAAACAAAATTCGCAAGTTCATCAATAATCAAAGTGAATTTCTCAAAGGCGTATTCATTCAATATAAATTTGCAATCCTTCAGAGATCAAAAGGCGAATTCTCAGATCTCCAGATAAATTCGTATTTTCTCAAGACAATTTCAAAGGCAAATTCAAATTTCTTTAGAACAAAGGCGCAAATTTCAAGAGGATAAATTTGTGTTTTTCAAATACAGGCGAATTCTTCCAGCTCAAAGGCAAATTTCACATCAATTTCCAGAGGCGATTTTATTTAACATATCTTTTTGCAGGATAAAAGTTCACAATTGTCAACAATTTGAAGAAATCTAGGGCGATTTTCACATAAAAAGAGCATCATAAAAACGTCTTTTTCATCCATGAATTACAGATTTCTCTCAGAATACAATTTGCATGTTCCTGAAATTGGCGAATTCTACAAGTCTCGGTATCTGGATCATTCTCATATAATTTCCTCGAGTTGAAATTGTGCGTTTGACTTTTCACGAATTTTTAACTTCAGAACCTTCGTTCTTGAGTTACTACTTTTCTCAACTGAAAAGTCTTTGTATGATCAAGTAGAAGTTGAATTTTCGCAAATCTAACGTTCTGGGTTGTCTTAGAATCCTTTTTTGGATAAAACCCATATCTTAGATTTTTCGCTGAAAATAATTCTTTGAAAGGCTATTTTTAACTCTCGCAGGTATTTTTAGTTTCCAGGAATCTTCTCAGAACACAGTCAAGTTCATAGTCAACAGGCGAATTTTTCAAAATGCAGTTCACTCAGCTCGAATATAGGACCAAAACAGTCCTTACTCATGATTTTCTCAGGTTGGTTGAGACAGATCTTCACAAGGTGTTGCCAGAAGCAGTTCTAGATCCCGTCAAGATCAGAAGTTCAATTATTCAAAATATTGAGCAGTCTGGTTTACTAGAGGCCTCTTCCATACCTATCTCCGTTCACTGTGTTGAATTCGTGATGTCTTGTATTAAGCATTACAATTCTACTACTTGTGAGATAGTGTCAGTTAACGGACGGGTCATTTGCAGTCTCAAGCCTCTAGACATCGAAAGGAGTTTTGGCATTCCTCAACACCCTAACAGCCTAGTTATTTCCATGGAGCAGTGTGAGCGGGCATTTGATGCTGATGTGGACAAGTGTCAGAAGAAGATGGCAGAAAGATGGTTAAAACAAGCAAAGAACAGATTGCCAAACAATGTGGGTCGTGGTGAATACAA
This sequence comes from Sequoia sempervirens, assembly GCA_007258455.2. Classification (NCBI taxonomy): domain Eukaryota; kingdom Viridiplantae; phylum Streptophyta; class Pinopsida; order Cupressales; family Cupressaceae; genus Sequoia; species Sequoia sempervirens. Next base: position 28,482 of record VDFB02381398.1, on the reverse strand, counting down.
GGATGAGTATGCGATTCTAATCACACTCCTAAATCGTGTCTCAGGTCAAGCACATGCAAATGTTTTCCAGCCTCGGATGTATTACATTATTGGTCGCATCATTTCTGGGCAGGAACATTATGACTAGGCATCCTTCATCAGCGATATTCTCCACAGGAAAATCACCGGTTTCATGGTTGCTCATGAGTTTCATATGTGTTCGTATCTCGTGTACTTGATCGCTTTTCAGGATCAGTTTCGAGGGCTAAACACCGTGGGCATTCTCAGTGTTGAGAAAGTCTACCAGTATTATGATCAGCTTGAGTTCACTAGAGCTGAACGTCATTTCAAGCGTGTTCACGAGGCTTTTCTAACTTATACAGTGAGGAATTTGGACCGGGAGTTGCACGTTCGTATCTCAGCAGTTGCTAGGGCAGCAATGGATGGATGGGCAGATTGGTTTATTCAGTTCCCAACATATACCTACATCCGAGTGTACGGATTCACAGGAAATCCAGCTATGCTTCCACGTTATCCTTCGAATAAGACAATCTTTCAGGAGTTCTGTTGATGTGGTTTTTGTGACCATACCAAACAGCAGAACAAAATAGTTTGGGCTACTCCGTTCTCTCTTGATCAAAGTATTCCATGCGCTAAGATTGCGAGAACGTTCGCATGTTCAACTCCAAGGTTCCTTTAGTGCGAATAGACCCAGTTTGGTTGATGTGTATTGCTGTGTTCGTACGAGGGGACTTACACAATTGTTCAGATTTCTTGCAGTTAGCAGCTAATGTATGATACTGAAGGGGAATTCTTACGTGTATGATTCGGCAATGTGTATCTTTTCCTAAGACTAATAAGAAATGTACGGAAAGTAAAAGGAAAGGGCCTAAGAAATTTGTACTCTATTTTAAATACAAGGTATGTGGGGCTTCATCTCAATAGACTTCAACCGGATTTCACCTAGCCTCCGTCGGACAGCCTCAGCAAAATCGGTGCAATCTTCAAAGGGGATAGCGAAAGGTGTTCAAGTTATAGATTAACATACGTACACCATCAGAACAACGTATATAAGTATGTAAATCACAACCGAAGTTAAACACAAGATAATGTCCAGTTGACCACACAAGGCGAACTTATCATCAACAAGCCGCTAGTGGTATGGAATAAAGCGAAGCTATCTCAATAAAACAACACACACCGAAGTAAGCTACTTGCATGAATCTAATCTACTTGGATACGAAAGGAAGAAGAAACCTTGCTAGCATTTCATGACAAGACGAATTTCATCATCAATGAAAAGATCTATTATCATAAAATGTGTTACACAACAATCTCCTCAAAAGTTTTCAAAGGGAAAACTTTCTTTCTTCTCCAAATTATGCAAAATGCTCTACAATACTACACTATCTAGCTCTAAGGCTAATGCTCTCTCAATGTCTACTCTGGTTCTGAATCCTAATTCTAATGCATTACAAATGAGGGGGACTCCCCCTTTTATAGCTAGCCAAGTCCCAAAGGACGGCTAGGGTTACAATCAATAGAGTGGCCAGAATCGTGCCACCTCAGCCCTAACCCTAAAAACTGCCAGAATAGGGAGTGGTACATTAAATGAATCCAAGATTCCCACTCACTCCCAAAATAGCAAATGCAATAAATGCTCCATACTCAGTCTTCTAGAAGATCCTCGTCCAGTAGTGTGTTCCCATTAGCCTTCTCTCTGACTGCCAACTCAACAAATCTGCCAAGTACGGCCTCAACCTCATGAACTGAAATAGGCGGAACACAATCCAACTGAAACTCTAACACCGTGACTGAGTGCTCGTGCCTTGTACAAGATTTTCTCCAAGCAGCTAATGAGTCCTGCGTGTTCTAGATCAAAGTGGAGAATGTAGCGGTATTCTCAAAGTCATCCTATACAAAGGTCTTAACATCTGCGAAGAAGGGAACCAGCAAACCCCTCAAATTATCAAAACTTATCTCATCTGGATTCAGCCGCCTAGCAAATATGGCCTCGAAGGTGTTCTGAACTCCATCTATAATGTTGGCCATAGCCTTATGTACCCTGGCTGAATCCGCCTGTGCTGCATCGAAGAAGCCATGCCCCGTGATAGCCGAAGAATACCACCGAGAGAAATCATATCGGTCATTCGCCTGAATGACACTTCCATCAATCAGCAACTGCAGTGGCACATGCCTCAACGCCTCAAGACGCTGGATCACCTTACTCTGATAGATAGAGGAATCGCCCCAAGCATGATCCACCGCATCCATCCGTGTCAAAATAGAAGAGGCCTGCTGAAAAGCAAAGGATAGGTCCTCCATGAATTTCTCTGTCTCAGTACGAACTCCTGTGACCCATTTGTCTGCCTCCTGTGCCATTCTCCCCAACTCTACTAAGCCGCTGATCGACTCTCTAGGAATATCTGCTGGAGGCTCTATCACTGGTACATCCTGCCCTTGAGAACGAGACAACTGCTGAACATATCCAACTAACGCCTTGTGTTCTCGTTTCAACTTCTTATATTTTCCTTCTTTTTTGAACAATCTATCCTTAAGGGCAAGGAAGGAGTTATCACACTCCTCAACAATCTGTGCACCAGTAGGGCGTCCCAAATCCAGAGTGGTGACCACATAGTTTTCAGGAACTGCTTCATTCCGGTCACACTCGACTCGTGGGACAACAACGTGAAGAGTACGAGAGCCATCCTCATCCGTGGAGATCTTCGAAAACTTTCTTGCCTTCTTCTTCGGTGGAGGAGCACTGATCCGGTTTAAAAACTCTTCCATCTCAACAGCTGGATCAATCTCCTCACTCGGGCTTCTTCGCATTCTATCTCTAAGCCAATCGGGCACCTCGTATAGTATATCGAAGGGCTGCTGCTCCTGTGCCTCGACTTCTCTAACCTGTTCCACTTCTTCCTCATTCTGGCGAGGCTCATTGTCCTCGAGTGGCTGAGTGTCACCTGACACTATATCATCATCGTCGCCATCATTCATGGCCGCCTCTATCTCCTGCTGAAATTGAGGGTCAGTAATAGTCCCCTCATCATCCTGCTGATCAATCCTAACAGGTACATTGGCACTCTGGCCAATTGACTCCCTCCGTGGAGGCTGAATATCATTCTGTATCTCCGGTACCTGATTCAATGTAACCCTCTGATCAGCAAATAAAGACACCTCCTGGATGCTTGGAGAACTCGTCTCCAAAGGTACTGCCACTGTGACTCGTGGAGGCTCTGGTTGAACTAATTCTTTCTTTCTGGACTCTGGTCCCCGTGTGATCTGTTTCTTCCTTCCTGTGGTGGGCGTCCTGTGATCTCCCATCAAGTTGTAGGTCAAGGCAATTGACCTACTTTTCAATCTGTTCAACCGTCTATCAACCCAAGCCCTGGTGAATGTCATAACTGGGATGGAAAGAGTATCAAGATCAGCAACCTCGGGCTCTGACCAATCTATAGGCGGAAGTGGAGTATCCCGAACAGCTGCATAGTCTGGATGAACAACATCCATGTCCTCATTGACCTGGTCCGGAACTGGAATTACCTCACACTCCCTGATCAGAGTAATCGGCAACCTAGAGAACATTCTCTTCCTCACTTCAATCTCATCAACTGCATCAGCCCAGTAATCTTCTATAGTGGCCTTATGTTTGAATTCCTCTGACAACACCCAGTTGATGTTATGGTGCGGGTCATAGTGTTGTCTACTTGTGTGATATGAGAAATGATAGAATTGAAGCTCACTCTCTGCTTCTCTAGCTGCCTATATCGAAGGACAAACCTCATCCGAGTTGCCCATCACAATTGGAAACTCTATCCCTCCTTTCTTCTTTTTCTTCTGGATTTTTTCAAAGGCCAGCAACTGTCTAGCTATCTCTAGCATTATTATCTTATCGGTTGGGTACTTAGGCAGCCTATATGGGTATGAAGAAAATCCTTGCAGCCTAATGTATGAAAATCTTGGAAACTATATAAACCAGCACCCATACCTCTCAATTAGTTCCTGGGCATTTCTAGAGATCCTAAACTTTAACCTCTCCTGAAGCAGCCTCGTGATGTACATGGTGAATGAATCGTTGACACGCTTGTAATGGGTTGTGCTCGAAAGGTGCAACTGCGTACACGCCTCATGAATTTTGAATTGGTGAGAGCCACAACCGATGGGTTCCTTGTAAGAAATCCCTCTGTACCTCGTCATCCGTGCCAACATATAAATTAGATAGGAACTCATGTAAAACGTTTTAGTCCTCCGCAAACTCAGGAGCTGCTCATGTATGTTATCGCTGATCATCTCAGCCCAATTGACATAATCCTTTCCTTCTAACACCAGGTTGATGTAATAAAACATCCATGGCTCAAAAATATAGGACTGTGGGCATCCACCAACCCTGCTCAGCAACATGATAAGATCACAATATTCCTGCTTCAAGTCCTCTGCTATGATCTGCTTCGGCAACTTAGTACGAGACGGCTTCGGAGTGCTCATCCAGTGAGTGTTAATTGTATCCATGCATCTCTCGAAAGCAAAAGCATACATCCGCTCTGCTCGCTCCCTGGATTTGTAAATCATGTTCCTGTGCACCGGGATCCCAAAAGCTTCACCAATGGCCGCCGGAGTGAGATTGGAAAGCACTTGGCCATCTGGTGACGTGATCGACCGGTGTTCTTTCTCGTAACAGTTGGCGCACTCCATTATCAGCTCCGAACACTGAATAGCTGGCGGAAAACCAGCAGCTGCATACAGTCCACTTCGGACGATGTTGTGCGAAGTGACCGAAGCCCGATGACTTCCAATTCCGAATAGCCTGTTCTTGAAGGTTTCCAGGTTGACGGCGCCCAAGTTTGTGTCTGTCAACTTGCCCAATTTCGAAATGAACTTTGACTCCGGCATGAACGTTTTGCTCAGCTTCTTGATCGTAGCTTGTCTGGAGGCACCATTGTCCTTTCCGGTTGTCCTCGCTTCAGCCATCTCAGCTTCTTCTCTGAATAAATTCGAATTTTGACACTTAGAACAGATTTCTAAGTGAACTCTGATGATTTTACTTCAACCAGCAATCAGCAAATTGAACCCCAACCACTTCGTATCAGCAAACAGCAATTTCAATTTACACTTCCAACCAGCAACCTCACACTAACAAGTTCGTGCTTTAAAGTTCTCAACTATTTCAACTCAATACAAGGCGTCCCTTTCAACTCTACTCCAGCAACTTCAACTAAGCAAACCAGATTTTAAACTTCAACTTAACAAGGCCGTACCTTTTCAAGCAACTTCAAATTGCAGCAAACACTTCTCCACTCAGCAATGGCGTACCTCTTTTTAGCTCTCAAGACGTCTTCAACTCTCAGCAAACTCAGGCCTCAGCAAAACACCTCTCAGCAACTCGCACTTCTCAGCAAAATTCGAACCTCTTCAAGCTCACTCAGACTTAGCAAATTCGCCTTTCTCAGTTGTGAAAATGAGTGAAAAGCTTCTCATTTTATAGCTAAAATTCAAATTCTAGAAGACGTTATTTTTAGCCAGTGCCATTAAACTCCACTACTCCACTTCAAGAATTCGAATTTTCCCTCTCTGGTGTTTCTGACACTTGTCTCCAGTCGTCGGGAATATTATTCTTCTAGAAACTTGACTTTGACTGGCGTTCAGGATTTCTTTTCGAAAAGTTCAAATTTAAATTCATCTTCTTTTAACTCACCAGTCGGAGCTCTGTCACTTGAATTCGAATTTCTAACTTCATCATCTGCCCTGGAAAATTCATCTTCGAAGAGTTTAATCAAAATCATCTAGGCAATTCCCTTTAGATTCATCGTTCGAAGAAAATTCACTCTGAAAACTCATTTTATTTAAATTTGCCTTAGAAAATTTAAAATTCTCCCTTAGGAAAATCCACAATTCGAGCACTGATTAAATTCTTCACTGAAAAGGTGCCGGCGAAGCTTGAAAGATTTAGAAATCCATTCATCATCACGAACGTCCAGTACCCAGAAGCAAATTCTTGTCAGAATGTCTCGAATCCATGGGTATCCAACGAACGGGTTCATTTAATTTTTCAATTTTGAACCTTAGAAAAAATATTATTTCCATCATTTTAAACTCGTTCTTCGCCTGTGATCACTTTGTGTTGCTCTGACTTCTTGAAAAAAATTTGAAGAACTTGAAATATAATTGTTTCTGACTCCATCACTGAGAAGAGTTGCTCGTGCTCCGGAAAATTCATCAACTTGGAGCTCTAGGCGTATTTTCTAAGAAGAAAATAATTTGCCTTAGAAAATATTTTAAAATCCTCTTGCACCTTCGAAAACTTGCCTTAGAAAATTTTGTTGATTGCCAGTGGAGAGGAATTCTCATTTAGAAAATTTTTATATCAACTCCATCCCCGGCACGCCTTGCACATTTTATCTTTACCTCATCACTTGGAAAATATTCATTCAAAAAGCCCAACGCCTTAGATAAATTTAACACTTAGAAAATATTTCATTTCCTCCCCTGAGCGCTTAGCACACTTCAAAATATTTCAACTCCTTCAAGATTTTTAAAATCACCTTATAACTCTTTTACTCCCTAGGCGCACACTTCATTTTTATTCTCCACACTTTCAAATATTTTCCAACGCCTAGCATTTTCTAACAACACATCACCTTCAACGCCTAGCAAGATATTTCTAACACCTATAACCTTAGGCGCATATCACACCTTGAGAGGGAATTTAAAAAATCACGCCCACCACCTTTCCTTCACCACCCTTGGCGCATATCATACTTAACTTACCTTGGGCGCATTTTACACATGAAGAGGGATGACGCCTTTCTTTTACCATCTTTCACCATGTCTTGGTAACATTTTCGCCTTATTCACCACCCTTAATTACTTTTCACATGCAAACATGGGCGCATTTCCTTGTAGGAGGAGGATGAACTTACAAATGCCTTGTGACTTTTCAACTTCCGTTTTTTGTCTTCATGTGAGCTCATTTGGGCGCATTTTGGGGGGTGAGGAGGACAAGCATGCAAGTTGGGCGCATTTCCATACTTGTGAAGGATGAAATCTCCAGCATCTTTGGGTGACCCTTCGACTCCCGTTTTTGTCTTGACTTGCATGATTTGGGCGCATTTTAGCCTTGGAGAAGGACGAGTTTGCTTTGACCTTGTTGACTTCTTTGTGTTGGGCGCATTTTGATGTGAGAGAAGGATGGGCGCATTTCAATGAGGGTGGCGGATTTTCATGTTTGACTTTGCTTTGACCACCTTGTGAACTGGGCGCATTTTCATGTTTGAGAAGGATGGGCGCATTTGGACCCCTGAGGCGGATTTCTGACGCTTAGAAATTTTTCAACTTTCCTTCTTCCTTCTTGGGCGCATTTTGCCCCTGCTGCAGGACGAAAACCTTTGACTTTTGTTTGACCTTCCTGCCTTGGGCGCATTTTACCCTGGGTGGTGGATAAACTCACACTTAGAAATTTTTCATGCCTCTAGCTGAGATGGGCGGATTTCTCCATGCCTGCCAGACGAAGTTCCAGACTTAGACAAGTTTTTCATCATCCTCGCCAGCCTACGTGCCCTGCTATTTATAGTAAGTTCTCTGAATTTGGACTTCTGAAGCTCGGAATGGCCTGAAATTTTGGACGTAGCATCTTCATAACCCTGTTAACCTGTCAACACTGCCAGTTTTAATCACCCTGCTATTTATAGCCTGCTTCTGAGGGTGGCTTACTAAAAATAGTAAGCTCTTGATTCTGATAGCTCCCAAGCTCCGATCGACGTGAAATTTGAATGAGGCGATCCTCACCACGTGACTTGCTGGCTGACACTGACGCATGCACTTGATTTGCTATTTTTAGCCAGTTTCCAAATTGACTTACTATAAATAGTAAGTGCTCCGTTTGACTCGAAATTTCACCAGCAAATAGCTTGAAGGATGCTGATCGCGATGGTTTACATCGGATTTTGAAGATTTTGACTTTTGATGCCTATTTTTAGGCTCCGAAGCTAGAAACCCTAGTTTGCATTGCATGCGTATCAAAAGATCTCCGTTTGTCTTCGTTTCTGTGGCATTGGCGATCAGCTCAAAGTAACTGAACTGGGCCGAGAAGCACGCCGGACACACCGCTAAAAAATAGCAAGTTCCTTACCGTAGTGAGAATCTTCATCGTATTGTCATACCATCGTGGCTCAAAACCCATCGAATCACCGACATGCAAAAGAAACCTTGGATATGCAAACCTCTAAAATAGGGGCCTCTAAGGTCAATCCTCGAAAGTGGTCACCTCAATTGCATGTTACATCGCTATGAGGTCTCAAAAACCTGCAGGAATATCCGCATTACGCAAAGAAAATCTCTGCGTCTGGACCCTGAAATTCATGCCGGAAGCCGGACTGCTAAAAATAGTAAGTTATCCGTTTTTGCTCAAATTTGGCATGCAAGCAGCCTGGTACACTCTGAATGCAGTGTGATGATCGGAATCTCAAAATAGCTGACAAATTGCCCTGAATAGCAGACTTACTAAAAATAGTAAGTATCTCTAACCCAATGAAACCGGCCGAAGCTCCTCATTGATGCCCTCACGATAACAACGCGCTAGTTCAATTTTCAATTTACTGACTTTACTTGACCTTGAACTGACCGAAAATGATGAAACCCTAATTTTAGACTTGGCCAATATTTTCACGTTTAAGCTCAATGACGACACAACCCCCGGAAAGACGGACACCAGAAAAGAGACACAGAGAGAGAGAGAAAAAAAACCCGAGCCAAAAGACCGGAACGGAGCAAAAAATAAAGGGGGTCCCCATCTGAATGGGGCAATGTGTGAAAAGGTCACAACACTGCCCTAGCATTTCCATGCAGATTATAACAACATCAGTTTACGGGCAGAGGGACTTCAAGTGCCAACAGGCATCTTGGCAATAGGTTGTGGGAGGACTCATAGAGTTAGAGTAGTTATTGCTAGCTTCCACCAATATGAGGGATGATTACTACAACCGGTTCAGGATGTTAATATATATATTTGCAGATTTGACTGTGATGATTGTAGTCAATTGGATGAGTTGGTGTGCTTGATATGAGCATGTTGACACTTGGGGATTAGGTGTCGATGAGAGGTTATCAGTCTATGATCGGGATGGCTTTGTCAGAATGTATGATTCTGGGGATAACACTATTGTTATTGGCTTCCGATTAGGGATTGATTGGTATCACTTTAGAGATAATGTGAGGAGATATGTTGAGTGTCTTCCTTTGGGGTTGAGCAGATTATACTTCGTGTTGCCTAGGATTGTGTTAGATAGATAGATTGCAGACATTGGCTTCACTAGGACGCCTTGGTAGGAAATTTTTCATGATTCAGATTTCAGCCCACATAGGTATCTCAGTTTGGATGTTGGTGATGTCTACTTTTTGGGATTGTTGGAGAGGGGAGTTCAAAGTGGACATTATGAGTCAATGGTTTTTATCAGAGTGGCACAGCGGCAACTTGGTGGTTACTTCAAAGATTGGTTTGGGATCCTGGAATTACAGTTGGTTTAGTTTGTTATAGTCAAAAGGCTTTGTGGTTGTGCTGGTATTGTTTGAGAACAAACAATATTTGGGAAGGGCGGACTATAATGTCCCCAATTTTTATAATGTCAGCATATAATTAAATAATTAATTTTTAAAGTTGCCGAATAAAATTAAATTAAAAAGCTGACTTAAATTAATTATTTAATGGTGTTAAAGTGACTTAAGTCGGAGAAAGCTAAATATTTAATAAAGTCAGTTTTTAAGGGGAAATAAGGGGTTCAATTATGAAGTAAAGTTAGGGAGTCATAAGGAAATATTATAAAGTGAAATATTTAAATTTAAAAGATATGGACCTTTTATTATTTTTGGGCCCCACATTGAGGATATAAAAATAAAGTTTAAATATTTTAAAAAGTGACTTTTCAAAAGGGGACCACTAGAGACATAAGTGAGAATTAAATTATAAAAGGTTATAACTTAAAGTGCAATGGCTAGGGAGGCATAAGGGGGGGAAATAATTTAAATTTAAATCTTTTAAAACCCTAAAAGGAGGAGTTAGGGTTTGGAGTGGCTTTATCAGAGCTTTTCAGATCATTCTTTCATTATGCTGGATGAAGATGTTGAAATTGGTTTTGGTTTTGGAGGAGAGCTTTCTTCTCAAGGTTTGTGAGGATGAAAACCCTTGCAAGTAGCATTCTCTACCCTGTTGAGAGATACGGTCTAGAGAATTACTTGGTACTTTCCTTCAGAAATCATAGTTGGGCTTCATCGGAGATCATTGCTTAATTTCTTTCAGTCAGAAGGCAAGTTATGGAAGAGATTATTTAGTGCGATGTGTTGGAGGGTGTAATGATCCAGACCATTTTTTTTTTTCTTTTTTCAAATGCAATTACAATCAACACGCACCCATTAAGGTTAGCTCTAAAACCAAAACGTTGCGTAAGCAACTCTAACCAAGAATGTACACCAGGATCCTGATGTGGGCAAGGTGTGAGCATATGGTCAGAGGATTTAATGCAAATGCAAACTGAAAGGGAACTCTAACCAAGAATGCGTCTAGGATAGATGAGCATATGGTCAGAGGATCTAGATGCAAGATGAGCTGAAGTAACTCTAACCAAGGATGGCGCCGAATGATGGCGAGCATATGGTCAAAGGGTCCCTACAACTACTAACTGAAAGTAAATAGGCGGCAAGCCAGCCTCTTCCACTTATTCAATGGGAATTACAATAAAGTAAGAGAAAGATATAGAGGAGAATTGTTGTTAGTACTACTAATCAACTTACAATATGTTAGAAAGCATGCCAAAGCCTAGTAACTCAAGTTCTTCAATGCTGCAATACAATATAAGACTTCCTCAATGCTTAACAAGCCTCTCTATACTCAAACTCCTCACAAACTTGCATTTATATAGGACTGATAAGACAGACCAGCAACTGAAATGAAGCAACCAACAACCCTAGAACCCACCAAAATACTCACAACTCACTCAATACTTGCTAGAATGACATGAGACTTGATGCAAACGAAAGCTAGAATGATGACAATGAAATCTAGATGGAGAAATGACCAACAAAATGCAATATTATTTTTGTACACACTTTCCAAGACAGCCCAGAATGGTATGGCCAAGGAGAAGGGCGATTTTGCTTTAAAATATCCACATCATCATAAAATCTACAACTTTGCAAGAATGGTCGCCCCACATAGAGAAAATGATTTATGCAATGCCCAGAACAATAATATTTTTATTTCATGAAATATGAGCAATTCTTATAATCAGCTATGATATTTAGCAACTCCAAAATGAGACAGAAAATGCAAACTAGAACTCCAAAATGCAAGATACTCAATTGAAAATGCAAGACAAACCTATTACAAACTATGTCTCAACTAGTTGCTATCTTTCAAGCAAGAAGATGAGCCATTGCTAGGAGGTGTGCTTTCCTCGAAGCGAGTGCCTAAAGGCAATTCAGCAGCATAACAGTATGGTAGACAAAAGATGAACAAATGAAGAGCTGAGGCCTACATATATAGACTTGAGGAGAATCTTCTAGAAGCTTCAAGAAGGGCACCCAATTTCAAATTTGACTTCAACTCATTTCCCTCCAAAGGTGGCATCCTTTTTCACATAAGGTAATATTTCATTTTATAAAAATTAATCTTTTTCCCTCAAGTGGGCGTCCCACTTCTCCAACCCTTAATTTTGCCTTAAAATATAAATTAACTCTTGATTGAGACATTTCACCCATAAAGTCCCCTTTTTTAAAACAACATAAAGTTGTAATGCTAGGCCAAGGGGTTATAATATTAAAATATAACATTATAATATGAAAATAACTCATCTCTCCAGAAAATGCATCCAAAGGCCAAAAATCAAATTACCAACTGAACTAGTTGAATACGAGAGCCAACTGCACTGTAGCCAACAGGACCACTACTAGAAATAGAATTTACTAAAAATAGTAAATTCGTGAAGTTACTCAGATCACCAAACGAACTATACCACTGCGAAGCTCTCTGAAAACCCAGAAAGAATCTGCAATCCAAATTCCAAACTTCAAGCAACAACCTCCACAAAAATAGGAAAATCTAATGTCACCATCCGAGAAGCCTACAGGTCTCCGGAATAGGCCAACGGTCAATTGAAGTGATCACATTTGAGAAGGGGACATTACAGTCTGCCCTCCCCAAGATTGCTTACCCTCAAGCAATCGCAAGTCTGGATGCTGCAGAATCTCCTCATTCTCCCAAGTTGCATCCTCTAAAGGCAAGTTCTTCCACTTTACCAAGTACTCTTTGATTGTTCTTCTCCTCAAGGAACGCTCTCTGGAATTAATAATCTCCTCTGGAATCAAAGTCAACTGTCCTTCATCCAAGGGAGGCAATTGTGATGAAGCAACAACATTGTGTCCAAGTGCCTTCTTGAGGCGAGACACATGGAAAACATTGTGAACCTTACTACTCGATGGTAGTTCCAACTCATAAGCCATTGCTCCAACCTTTCTGATGACTTTGAATGGCCCATAGAAGCGAGGTTTTAGCTTCTCAGCTCCACTCTTCTTGAGTGTAGACTATCTGTAAGGCTGAAGCCGAAGATAAACCATATCACCAACCTCAAATGAATGCTCAACACGCTGTTGGTCAGCGTACATCTTCTTCTGATTTTGTGTTATTTGAAGGTTGTTCTTCAAGGACTTCAAAATATCTTGACTTTGCTGCAACCAATCCTTGGCTTGAGGGGCTTTGCTATCACCAAACACCAAATCAGCAAAGCTAGGAGCCTCATAACCATAGAGAGTCATGAATGGAGACATCCTTATTGACATGTGGAAGGATGAATTGTAACAATACTCTCCAATGTGGAGCCATTTCACCCATGCCCTTTGCTGCTCCAAGACATAATTTCTAAGATAGCCCTCCAACCATTTGTTCACTATCTCTGTTTGACTATCAGTTTGAGGGTGATAGCTAGTGCTAGGAGTAAGCACTGTACCACTCATCCTGAAAACCTCTTGCCAAAAGGTGCTTAGGAACTTGCTGTCCCTATCACTCACAATGTTTTTCGGCAACCCATGCAATCTAAACACTTCATGGAAAAAAAAATCTGCAACTTGAGCTGCTGAAAATGTGCTAGTGATTGCAAAAAAGTGAGCAAACTTTGTTAATCTGTCCACTACAACATAGATACCCTTTTTGCCTTGAACCTATGGCAACCGTGTGATAAAGTCCATTGATATACTTTCCCATTTTTGGTTGGGAATGGGGAGAGGTTGCAGCAGACTAGCTGGAAGAGAATGCTCATTTTTGTTCATCTGACAAGTGGGACACTCCTTGATGTAGCGTTGAACTTCCTCCTTCAACCCCTTCCAAGAAACCTCTCCCGAAATTGCCTATACATCTTGAAGTAACCTTGATGACCAGCAAGTGGGATGTCATGGAAAGTCATCAAAATCTTCTTTTTGAGCTTAGAATCGGTCACCAAAAAGATCCTTCCCTTATAGTGTATCAAACCATCAACGACCTTGTACCTTTCGTCATGGAAAGTACCTTCAATGATGTTGGTTGCAAACTGGATCTCTTTGGTGCATAATCACTACAATATCTCCTTCGCATCAGCACCTAAGCTCACACAATGAGCTCAAAATCGAGGCTCCTAGATAGAGCATCCACTGACATCAAAAGAGCTTTTCCTTTGACATACTCAATGTCAAAATCGTGTTTGAAGTTTTCCATTTCCACCACTTTGTTGTCTTCTTATCCAAAACCGATCACCGATCTGGTCTGCGGATCGCACCCGGTGATCATGAATCCCGGCAGGAACCCACCCGCACGATCAAAAATCTCGCTAGTTTCCATTTCTAAATACAATGTGGGATGCTTTATCTTGCATCAAAACAGTTCCTAACACCTTCTCCTGATGCATCACACTGTAACTCGAAAGGCTTGGAGAAATCTAGTATGGCCAACACTAGACAAGAACTCATGATTTTCTTGAACTTATCAAACACACTTTGAGTCTTTTCTGACCAAAAGAAAGCCCCCTTTTTAGTGAGGTCAGTAAGAGGAGCAGCACTTTGAGAGTAGCCCTTCACAAATCTTCTGTAAAAGCCACAAATACCCAAGAACCCCTTCAAATGAGTCAAGTTCTCTGGAGGTGGCTAATCAACTATTGCCTTGATCCTTTCAGGATCAACCTTTACCCGATCAGCGCTGATTATGTGACCAAGGTAGAGCAGCTCCTTCATTCCAAATTCACATTTGGACTCTTTGGCAAACAAACTTTCTGATTCAAGAATGCTAAGCGCTTCCTCCAAGTGCTTGAGATGTTCTTCCCATGTCTTGCTGAAGATGAGAATATCATCAAAGAAGATCAACACAAACTTCCTCAACTATTTCTAAAAAACTTTGTTCATACAAGATTGGAAGGAGGCTGGAGCATTAGTCAACCCAGGTAGAGCAGCTCCTTCATTCCAAATTCACATTTGGACTCTTTGGCAAACAAATTTTCTGATTCAAGAATGCTAAGCGCTTCCTCCAAGGGCTTGAGATGTTCTTCCCATGTCTTGTTGAAGATGAGAATATCATCAAAGAAGATCAACACAAACTTCCTCAACTGTTTCTAAAAAACTTTGTTCATACAAGATTGGAAGGTGGCTGGAGCATTAGTCAACCCAAAAGGCATGACTAGAAACTTGAAATGAACATAGTGGCATCTGAATTTAGTTTTCTCAACATCTGACCCTCTCATTCGAATTTGATAGTAGCCCGACCTCAAATCAATTTTTGAAAAGAACTTGGCACCATGTAGCTCCTCAATGAGCTCATCTATCCGAGGAATGGGGTACCAATTTTTTATTGTGCTATGATTCAAGGCACGATAATCCACACACATGCGGATGGTGCCATCCCTCTTCTTCACAAGAACTACTGCTGAAGCAAAGGGACTCTTGCTTGGGCGAATGAAACCCATCTCCAAGAGTTCTTTTATGTTTTTCTCGATCTCGTCCTTTTGCTTCTTAGGATATCGATATGGTGTTGTGATGACTGGCTTGGCCCCTTTCTTGAGTTCAATCACATGCTCAGCTCCCCTTTCAGGAGGTGGCCCAAGAGGTAAATCGACAAACACCTTACTCTTCTTGGTGAGTATAGACTAGATATCTGGAGGATAGTCCCTCTTTGTTTCAACTGGACTAGCTGGAAGAACCATACATTCCGCAACCCACTCAATTTGATCGTGCTGAATCATCCTCTCCATTTTTTTGAAAGACACAATTCGAGGACCACCATTGGACATTCCTCTAAGCACCACCTTCTTTCCATTAGATTGGAACTTGAGCTCCATTGTTTGTAGGTTGAGAGAGATTTCACCAAGTGAGCGTAACCATTGAATACCAAGTACGACATCCGTGTCACCAATAGTAACTACATATAAGTCATCTTTGACTTCATAGTTGCCTAACTGCATGGAAATGTTAGGAACTCTTTGGTTGCAAGAAATATGAAACCCATCAGCCACCATGACTTTGAAACCTTCAAACTCTTCAGTTTTAAGACCTCTCTTTGCAACCACTCCTTCATCAATGAAATTATGTGTTGCCCCAGTGTCAATCAAAGCAACAATTCGATGACCTCCAACCCCACCACGAACCTTGAAAGATTTGTTCTTTTGAAAACTAGAGAGTTGGGAAATAGGGGGCCCCAACTCCTTGCTCATGATCGGACTCTTCTGGAGCTCTCTCTTCCTCACTGTCCCCAAAATAAGACTACTGATCAGACATATTAGATTCTGATCCATAATCCAAATAGGCCCCCATTTGATTGGAACGCCCTCTTCCAGGACATCTATGACGCTTGATCCAAGGCTCCAAACATGTATAACACTTGCCCTCCTTTCTAAGCTGTTCAGTTTGCTCATCAGTCAACTTGGGTGGAAACCTTTTGTGCTGATTTGAAAAATGCTTCTTATCCTTCTTGTGGCCAAAGGGCTTTGGTGGAAATTTAGGCCTAGGGCTGTTAACTCCATACTTCGAGACTTTTTGATTGCTTCTTCGAGACTTGGTGGATCAAAAGCTTTAACCCATCCTTTCAAGGGTTCAACCAATCCTTTAGAAAACAAAACAACCAACCTTCTTTCCATGATGGTGGGCACCATCACAGAAAGCCTTTGGAAATCACTATGTACGAATCCAAGGAGCCATGCTGCTTCAGTTATGCAAGCTCGCGAAATCTCACTTCAGGATCCTTAGTGTCAAACCTATCAATCAGCTTATTGGTGAATTCATCGTAGGTTTGAATGAGGTTGTGGCCAAGCGTGACCAAACCATGGTACCACTACTCATGGGCAGCTCCCTCCAAATGTAGTGTTGCAAACTTGATGGCATCTTCTTCTGGCATGGGACGTAGTGAAAGGTAGTTGTCAAGCTTCTGAACCCATGACCTTACTGAACACTTATCATTTCCATCGAAGTGAGCCAATGACACCTTGCCAAGGGCTTGGTGATAATCGGTTCTAGGAGCCATATGAGCACGATTATCAACTCTTCCACCACTTCTTTTGCTCATGTGGTCTATGAATTGATCAAAGGAACAATGATCTCTAAGATCAGGGGTTAAGGTGACATACTCTAGGTAGGCCTGTCTTGCATCATCCGCAAGATTAGGAGTGGCCTCAACTTGTGGTTCTTCCCTTTGAGTGAATGTGGGAAAAAGTGGCCTAGAGGCTGATCCTCTAGAGGTGGCCTCATGCTGACCAATAGTTTTGCTTCCTCTATTGCCATTGTTCCCATTGACTCCACTGTTTTCTCCTGTAGCATGGTTTTGATTAGGAGTATGATTCTGAGGAGCTTGCTGGTCCATCCGTGCAAGCAAACGGGACATCATATCAATCATGCCATCAAACTTCTTTTCCATCCTTTCATCTCTCTCATCCATGGCCTGCTTATGACTGTCTGACATGTTCTCAATTGCTTTACCAGTATCTATTGCTTTCCCTGTTTCTCTCAAAGCCTCTGAAAAAGTATCTGCTTCTGGCACTGGCAGAAACTGTGACTATTGTTTTCTGGCCTGACTTCTGGTGTAGTATCTGAAATCATTGTCACTCATCTAACAACGGAATCACTGTAGGGCATAGGTTGGCAGAATCATGGCTCTAATACCACTGTAATGATCCAGACCAATTTTTTTTTTGTTTTTTCAAATGCAATTACAATCAACACGCACCTGTTAAGGTTAGCTCTAAAACCAAAATGTTGCGTAAGCAACTCTAACCAAGAATGTACACCAGGATCTCGATGTGGGCAAGGTGTGAGTATATGGTCAGAGGATCTAATGTAGATGCAAACTGAAAGGGAACTCTAACCAAGAATGCGTCTAGGATAGATGAGCATATGGTCAGAGGATCTAGATGCAAGATGAGCTGAAGTAACTCTAACCAAGGATGGCACTGAATGATGGCGAGCATATGGTCAAAGGGTCCCTACAACTACTGACTGAAAGTAAATAGGCGGCAAGCCAGCCTCTTCCACTTATTCAGTGGGAATTACAATAAAGTAAGAGAGAGATATAGAGGAGAATTGTTGTTAGTACTACTAATCAACTTACAATATGTTAGAAAGCATGCCAAAGCCTAGTAACTCAAGTTCTTCAATGCTGCAATCAAATATAAGACTTCCTCAATGCTTAACAAGCCTCTCTATACTCAAACTCCTCACAAACTTGCATTTATATAGGACTGATAAGACAGACCAGCAACTGAAATGAAGCAACCAACAACCCTATAACCCACCAGAATACTCACAACTCACTCAATACTTGCTAGAATGACATGAGACTTGATGCAAACGAAAGCTAGAATGATGACAATGAAATCTAGATGGAGAAATGACCAACAAAATGCAATATTATTTTTGTGGACACTTTCCAAGATAGCCCAGAATGGTATGGCCAAGGAGAAGGGCGATTTTGCTTTCAAATATCCAAATCTTTATCATAAAATCTACAACTTTGCAAGAATGGTCGCCCCACATAGAGAAAAGGATTTATGCAATGCCCAGAACAATAATATTTTTATTTCATGAAATATGAGCAATTCTTACAATCAGCTATGATATTCAGCAACTCCAAAATGAGACAAAAAATGCAAACTAGAACTCCAAAATGCAAGATACTCAACTAAAAATGCAAGACAAACCTATTACAAACTATGTCTCAACTAGTTGCTATCTTTCAAGCAAGAAGATGAGCCATTGCTAGGAGGTGTGCTTTCCTCGAAGCGAGTGCCTGAAGACAATTCAGCAGCATAACGGTATGGTAGACAAAAGATGAACAAATGAAGAGCTGAGGCTTGCATATATAGACTTGAGGAGAATCTTCTAGAAGCTTCAAGAAGGGTGTCCAATTTCAAATTTGACTTCAACTCATTTCCCTCCAAAGGTGGCGTCCTTTTTCACATAAGGTAATATTTCATTTTATAAAAATTAATCTTTTTCCCTCAAGTGGGCGTCCCACTTCTCCAACCCTTAATTTTGCCTTAAAATATAAATTAACTCCTGACGAGACATTTCACCCATAAAGTCCCCTTTTTTAAAACAACATAAAGTTGTAATGCTAGGCCAAGGGGTTATAATATTAAAATATAACATTATAATATGAAAATAACTTATCTCTCCAAAAAAAGCATCCAAAGGCCATAAATCAAATTACCAATTGAACTAGTTGAAGACGAGAGCCATCTGCACTGTGAGCTAACAGACTAATTTGCTTAAATAGAATTTATCAAAATAGTAAATTCATGAAGCTACTCGCATCACCAAACAAATTATACCATCAGCGAAGCTCTTTTGAAAACCTAGAAAGAATTCCAGAATTCAAATTCCAAATTTCAAAGCAACAACTCTCAAAAATGAAACCTAATTCTCACCATCCGAAAGTAGCCTACGGGTCTCCGGAATAGGCCAACGGTCAACTGAAGTGATCACATTTGAGAAGGGGACATTATAGCAGAGGTGAAGATATATAGAGCTACATTAGCTTAAATTGATCCTATTGGATGGTGGACATGGCATGACAAGGATGCACTAGAGTTGAGGATGCTTGCTATTAAGCTCCTTTCACAAGTTGTCAGTTCCTTTGCTATAGAGAGGAATTGGTCCACATACAACTTCATTCACTATATCAAGAGGAACAGGCTAACCTCTAGACGAGCAGAGAAGTTGGTGGTCATGCACAATGCTTTGCATCTCCAATATTGTTAGACTCTAGCTTTATGGTGGGATGTTGATCCAAAAGACACCACCCATATTAATGAGAAGACACAAGAGGGATTAGTTGGGGTAGTCCCTCATAGTGGCAATGACTGCAAGTCAGACTTCAATTTTGATGCAGTGTTTGCACCTGCTGATTAGGGGCATCCTCATACTCTCTATCACTATGTTTTTGTGACTTTGTCATTTTGACATTTGTAAGTCAAACTTGTAGGCTTTAGGCATTTTGTTGTATTGGTATTTATTAATTTTATATCATATGCACTTTGACAATAAATTATGCAAGAAATTAAATTTTAAGTTTTGATATTATTAATATTAATTTGTTTGACTCTCATGTGAACTCTAATATTGTGTATTTGGGATTCTACAATGTATATGTCAATATGATGAATGCCTTATCAATATTATCATATGAATATTTGACATTTCCCTATATTTAAAAAAAAAATCCTATTTTTTATATAGTCATCCCCTATGTTGTTCCCTATCGTCCCCAAGAATGGCCTCAAAAAAATCCAATACGTCTCCTTGTCCCTTGCCATACCCATTTTAGAAACTTGGTGGAACATAGAAGAATTACTATTTGCAAATTAAAATATTAAAGTATTACAAAAATAACTTCTAAGATTTTGATAATTCTTTAAAAAAAGAAAATTTTGATTAAAAACTTGCTTTGATGATTTCATCCATGGTCTTGATAAATGTATCATAAAAAACGTTCACGACCCTCTTAGCTTCAACCCTCCTATAGTAAAGACTCTCCAACCACCTCTCACCTACAAATATGTGGTTAAGGTTTGGCAATGCGGTTGCTATACTTTGCAAGATAAGGAAAGTAGTGGCAAAGCGCATGGCTCTTGAATGTATGAGTTCCTTGCCCTTAGTGTGCTCTCTCATGAGATTCAAAACTCATGTGTGATTGTAGATGAATTTGGTAATTTTCCTTGCATCTTCCATTACATTCTTCAACTAGCTTAATTTCTCTATGTCCTCAAAGAGAAGGCCAAGGCAATGGGTGGTAGAAGGGCACCAAAATAACATAGGGTGCCTTGCCTCTAGTAGTCTATCGGCTGCCACATATGCAGATGCATTTTTTGTAGCTATTTGGAATAATTGGATAACATTATGCACTCCTACCTCTATTACCCCCTCATCTAATGAGCAACAAAAGGTTTTAACACTTTTATTTCATTAGAGGTGTCAACTGACTTCAAAAAGACCAACTATCCTTTCAAGCCACTAAAAAGTTAGTGTCTTGGCATATGCCCACCCATTAGATAAAATGTTGCTGCCATTCTTTTTCCAAATTTGTTTTTGTTCCCCTACTGGATTATATATGTGTTGAACCTCATCATCCAATAATGGGTCACTCAATGCTAACTGTTTGAGGCCTTGAACTCCGTAACTACCACAAATATTGCAGTAATTAGCACCTTCCAATAAGAACTTGAAGCAACATTAAATGAAATGCTATTATAGTACCAAAATTTGGCATATGCCAACTTCACTTCATGATGCAATTCTTTATTCCATGTAGTAGCTTCCAATGAAGTTTGCACACCAAGAGTGTTATGTGGAACTAAAAAAGTAGAAGTAGGACTACCATTCCCCACACTATCTAATCCTTGTATTTGTGGCCCAATGGAAGAAGAGTTGCTTAAGTACATGGCATAACATCTTGACAAAGAACCTTGACAAAGAACCTGTACAATGTGACATTATAGATGATTTATACCTTGCCTCATTTGTTTAGAACAATGGTTGCAAATAACCATTCCGTTTTCTAGAACTTTTGTCCCATGTTTCTAGTGAAGGTCCTTAGGCTTGCCATCTTTCTTAGTTGTAGTTGTGGATGCCATATTCTTTACAAAAGGTGGAAATCAAGCTTACCAAAAGAGAAATAACAGAAAATAATTAATACTATAGGCATAACTCAAAATAAAATTATCATTAACAAGCTATTCTTGTTCAATTTTAAACTTTTCTAATGGATGCCAGATAGTTGATAGCCCATGATAGCCCATGGCAATGATTTTTAAAATTTAAAATTACTCTTAATTTTAAATTATCCTTGTTTAGTAGGTTCACAACTACATTTTGTAATTCCAAGAATTTGTATATTTTCATGGAAATCTAGGCTTCTCTCTGTTTTAGATTGTCTAAAACTTCCTTATTCTTGTTTTATACCTCATTTTAAGGTTAGAGCATTTTAGATTATTTAGAAAAAGAACATAAAGAGTTAAGTGACAAATTGTAAGATGCCAAACACTAAACAACAAACACCCGCTTTGATATAGGCAACACACTCACTCAGATTTGAAAATAATTATCAATTTGTAATCACATGGACTGATGACCAAATAATACTTCTAAACACCTTAGAGATATGAATCGCAGAGCTCTAGGAACAATGTAAGGGATACATAACAATAATTTGGAAATTACAATAACTGTA
The DNA here is from genome assembly GCA_007258455.2 of Sequoia sempervirens. Taxonomy (NCBI): domain Eukaryota; kingdom Viridiplantae; phylum Streptophyta; class Pinopsida; order Cupressales; family Cupressaceae; genus Sequoia; species Sequoia sempervirens. Next base: position 6,785 of record VDFB02381398.1, on the reverse strand, counting down.
CACACAACAAGATTGAATGCGTGACTAGACAATTACTCTTTAATCCAATTAGATTCCAATGCACATATTTAATTGTAGCAGGTAATTCAATAAAAGCCAATGACACTGGAATCAAGAGTTAATACCACAACTTTCATATACTGATTGCACAGAGAAAACTTCGATAGCACCTTAGAATGTCTATTTCGTTGAAAATTGGAAATAATACTCGTTCTAATTGATGATACACAGAGTGAAGCCGCTCCAGTTGGCCTAGGAATTAACTCGCATAGATCTTAATAGAGATCAACAACAAGCTTGCATTTTCAGGTGTCACTTATGTCGACTTCTGCCAATCATAGCCTTCGTTGGTAGTATGGAAAGTTGCGCGTGCAAGCAATGGAGAAAAGTGTGAGGAGTTGAAGTGATCGACGCCTAAAGTGGCGCCTCTGTCAAGGCACATGCTCTTGATATGAATCCGGAATAGAGTGAATGCTAATCCTTGGCTTGCTAGGATAGGAACAATCTTCTGTCGCCTTCTTTGGTGGCTCCTGTCTGAGCTTTGGTTTGCGAGTAAGATCTAAGGGTGGCACAAGCCAGGGGCTCCGCCACCACTTAATCGTCTGATTTGCTCCACTTTAGGTGGCCTCCAAATGTCAACTCCAAATTGTCAATGCAAATGCAATAGTCAGGAACAATATGTTTGGTGACAGGAGTAATCGCTATCACTAGTGAGGTTTTCGTCTCACCTGGAAATCAAATTGCATGAGCTTTTCGTCTCATCCAGCCATCAATTCGATTCCTCTTCCTATATATATATATATATATATATACGCCAATAAGTATTGCCTTCCCAATTGGGCCGACCAGAGTAGGAAAGAACACTTATTATTAAATTAATAATAATAATTATTATATTACATAATATTTGATTCAATTTTTTAGTGTTTAAAAACATTGTTTCCCACCATAATTGAAAATAGGGCTTTAGGGCCTATTGGGGACATGACAGTCCGCACCGTCCAAATGTTGCTTGCCCTCAAACAACCTCAAATTAGGATGCTCAAAGATCTCCACTCCTTCCCACATTGCATTTTCAACAAGTAGATTCTTCCATTTCACCAAGTATTTCAGAATTACCTTGTTCTTTAGCTTTTTCTCCCTCACATCCAAGATTGTTTCGGGTTAAGGCATCAATTTGCCTTAATCATCAAGAGGGGGCAACACCATTGAGGGTGTGACCTGCTGCCCAATTGCCCTTTTGAGGCATGACACATGAAAGATGTTTTGAATTTTTCTGTTCTTTGGCAAATTGAGTTCATATGAACCTCTCCAATCTTCCTTACAATCCAATAAGGTCCATAAAACCTTTGTTTTAGCTATTCTGCACCATTGCCCTTGAGGGTCGATTGTCTATATGGCTGCAACCTCAAGTAAACCATGTTGCCAACCTCAAAAACTCTCTGTTCTATGCTAATTTGCATACATCTTTTGCTGATTTTGAGCATGCTGCAAATTTTTCTTGAGATCATTCAAGATATCCATACTTTGTTGCACCACATCCCTTTCTCTAGGGACCCTACTATTAGTAAGGATCAAATCCATCAATGAAGTAGCATCATAATTGTAGATAGCCTTAAAAGGTGAAATACCTAAGGACATATGATGTGTGGTGTTGTAGCAAAACTCCCCCAAATGTAACCACTTGATCCACTCTGTTTGATACCTTGTAACATAGTTCCTTAGGTAGCCTTCAACCCACTTATTCACAATCTTAGTTTGCCCATCTGTTTGCGGGTGGTAGCTAGTGCTTGGAGTCAATTCCGGGTGAGTAAACGAAAGAGCTCTTGCCAAAACAAGCTGATAAACTTGCTGTCCCTGTCACTCACAATGTTCTTGGGCAGCCCATGAAGTCTAAGTATCTCTCTAAAGAACAAGTCAGCAACTTGAGGGGCCTTATAATTTGAAGGAATGGCATGGAAATGAGCATACTTGGTAAGCCTATCAACCGCCACATAAATACAATCCTTACCTTGTACCTTAGGCAGCCTCGTAATGAAATCCATGGAGATGCTTTCCCATTTTTGATTTGGGATGGGTAAGCACTGTAAAAAACCAACAGGAAAGACATGCTCGGACTTGTTTTGTTGGCACACCAAACACTCCCCAACATGTTGCAATACATCATTTTTTAGCCCCTTCCATGAAAAACGCTCTCTTACTTGCTTGTATGTCTTATAGAACCTCGGGTGACCAGCAAGAGGTGTTTCATGACAAACTCTCATAATCCTCTCCTTCACCTTAGATTTTGATACAAGATACACCCAATCTTTGTAAAGGATGAGGTCTTCGACCACCTTGTATCTATCATCATTCAACTTCCCATCTATAGTGTCATTAGCAAAGGAATAATTGGCATATTCACTATTATGGCAGCCTTCCAATCAACAGATATATCAGAGATGGAACATAAATAAGGCTTCCTAGAGAGTGCATCGGCCACCACATTGTTTTTTCCCTTTACATATTCAACATCAAAATCATAGGCTTGAAGTTTTCTTACCCATTTTTGCTGCCTATCATTCAAATCACATTGATTGAGGAAGAATTTGAGGCTATTATGATCTGTCTTGACCACAAATTTCCCACATACCAAGTATTGTTTGAATTTGGCAAGAGCATGCATGATAGCTAGCATCTCTTTGTCATAAATAGAGAAGCTCTTCTCTGAATCCTTGGGTGTCCCACTCTCATACGCTATAGGGTGTCTATTCTGCATCAAAACTGCTCTAATACTCTCTCTTGAAGCATCACACTCAAGTACAAAAGGAAGTGAGAAATCTGGAATAGCCAAAACAGGACATGAACTCATTACCTCCTTAAGCTTATCAAAAGCTTGCTGCATTGTAGGACTCCAAGAGAATGCCCCCTTCTTCGTCAAATTGGTCAATGGAGCTACAAGTTGTGAAAACCCCTTTAGAAACCTCCTATAGTAGCTGCATAAGCCCACAAATCCTCTCAATTGTGACAAGTTCCTTGGTCTAGGCCAATCTTGGATTGCCTTGATCTTCTCCTCATCAACACTAACCCCTTGAGCACTAATCTTATACCCCATAGTTCCCATAGTGACATTTGAAAGTCGTCTTATGCACATCCTCATCTCTCACTCTTATTTGATGGTACCCTGAACGCAAGTTAATCTTAGAGAAGTATATTGCACCATGAAGCTCATCTATCAACTCATCAATCCTGGGAATGGGATAGCGATTTTGATCCTCTTCTTATTGAGCGTTCTATAGTCAATGCACATTCTCAATGTCTCATCCTTCTTGACCAACACCACAGATGAAGCAAAAGGGCTAGAACTTAGACGAATGTTTCCCATATCCAAAAACTCCTTGATTGCCTTCTCAATCTCCTTATACATCCTAGGATGCCGATAGGGAGTAGTGATGTCGAACCTCACTCCCTCCTCAAGCTCAATCCATGTCCTCTGTTTGGTGGTAATTCGGAAGGGATCTCTCTGAACATGTTACACTGCTTTTCTAGGATGAATTGGATGTCAATGGGGCAGGATCTTCTCTCCTTTTGTGGACTAGTATCTATGATCAAACATTCCGCTGCCCAGACCACCTCATCCCTACAAAAAGATCTCTCCATCCTCTTGGCCGAAACTACCATGGGGCCTCCCTTGCAAAAGCCTCGAAGAACGACCTCCTTCCCATTAGATTTGAACTTCAGTTCCATGGTTTGATAATTTTGTGTGTATTCTCCAAGTGAGTGTAGCCATTGCACTCCCAACACCAAATTTGTCTCACCAATGCCAATCATGTAGAAATCATCTCGCATCTTATGCCCTCCTAAGACCAACTCCAATTGTGGGATCCAACGGGTACATGGAATGGTATATCCATCTATAACTATTAAATTGAATCCCTCAAATTCTTCGGTCCTTAGACCCATCTTAGGCATTAGCCCTTCATCAATGAAATTATGGGTGGCTCCACTATCTATTAGCACTGTCACCTTTTTCCCTTGTAGGACTCCTCTAATATGGAAAGAGTGATATCTTGGTGATCTTGAAAGTGTTGCAAGAGTGTCCGCTGAATGTTCTCCCTCTATCACCTCTTCATGCTCATCCTCATTAGTGCTGCTATTGGGTTCGCCTTCTTCATCCTCTGTATCATCATCAGAAACTACCTCAATGTAGTGGACTTGCCCCTTCCCTAAGCACCTGTGACTTGGTCCCCAAGGCTCCTTACAAGAAAAACATAGCTTTTTCTTGTGGAGCTCATTCCTAGACTCGTCCATCCTGTTAAGCTTTGGAGGTGGGAACTTGGATTGAGAAATAGTCTCGTGAAATGGCTTCTTTTGCTGCCCTATTGGTGCACTCTTGGACATAGGTTTATTCTTCACGGCGGAATCTTCAAGGCTCAAGGCTCTTTGAATAGCCTCCTCCAAGGATATTGGCTCTAAAGCCCTCACCAATCCACGAAAGGATTCTGAGAACCCCTCAATGAACAAGAACATGAGTGTCCTATCCATCACATTAGGTACCATAACCGCAAGTCTTTGAAATTCTGTGACATAATCATCCATTGTCCCATGTTGCCTTAGCCGTGTTAACTCCTTGAAATACACCTCTGGATCTCTTCTATCAAATCTTTCTATGAGCTTTTGTGTGAAATCAACATAGGTAGTAACAAGGTCAAACCCATGTGTCATGATGCCATGATGTCACCATTTGTGAGCTACACCCTCCAAATGAAGAATGGCAAACTTGACCGCTTCATCTTCGGTCATAAGGTTGAGTGAAAAATATTTATCTAACTTTTGAACCCAAGCCTGTGCAGTAGCATTTTTAGAACCATCAAATGTAGGAAGTGACAACTTTGTGCTGGGGATCTCTATTAACTTGCTGCATATGTTGCCTTCCATCATTCCTTGGTCTGACATTACTATACTGTTCAAGGGAAATCTCCCTTCTAGTGATGGGGTCTAGCCTCATATACTCCTTTATTAGTGTGGCAAAATCATTTGTAGTCTGATTCCGCCCTTCTTCTTGTGGTATCTCCACCTTAGGCAAAAAAGTGGGTTGGGAAGGTCTAAAAGTTGATCCCCTTGGAGTTCTATTCTGATTCCCAACCCTAGACTGTTCTGAGTTGCCTTCTTCAGCATTGTTTGGCCCAGATCTGCCGTTAGTGATAGCGTTGGTTAAGTTTTGCATCATTTGCATCAACATTTGGTTCATCTGTTCTTACCTTTGCAGGAGTGCTTTAATTTCATTAGATTGGTCAGCCATCTTCTTCTTACCTCTGCTTCCTATTCCATTGTCACTTCTCTGAGTGGCTGCCTTAGTCTTCTTTCTTTCTCTTTCTATGGCTCTCAGGTCTCTCTGACCATACTGCATGCACAAAAATTATCCCACAGGTTGGCATGATTGTTGCTTTGATACCACTGTAAGATGCCAAACACTAAACAACAAACACCCGCTTTGATATAGGTAACATACACACTCACATTTGAGAATAATTATCAATTTGTAATCATAGGGATTGATGACCAAATAATACTTTTGAACACCTTAGAGATATGAATCGTAGAGCTCTAATAACAATGTAAAGGATACATAACAATAATCTAGAAATTACAGTAATTGTACACACAACAAGATTGAACGCGTAACCAAACAATTACTGTTCTAATCCGATTAGATTCCAATGCATAGATTTAATTGTAGCAGGTAATTCAATAGAAGCCAATGATATTGGAATCAAGAGTTAATATCACAACTTTCATATACTGATTACATAGAGCAGACTTCGATAGCACCTTAGAATGTCTATTTAATTGAAAACTAGAAATAATACCCATTTTGATTGATGATACACAAAGTGAAGCCGCTCCAGTCGGCCTAGGAATTAACTCGCATAGATCTTACTAGAGATCAGCGACAAGCCTGCATTTTCAGGTGTCACTTATGTCGACTTCTGCCAATTGCATCCTTCACTGGTAGTATGGAAAGTCATGCACCCAGGCACTGGCAATAAGTGTGAGGAGCTAAAGTGATGGGTGCCTAAAATGGTGCCTCTATTAAGGCACGCACTCCTGGTATGAATCTGGAATAGAGTGAATGCTAATTGTTGGCTTACCAGGATAGGAACAATGCTTTTGTTGCCTCCTTTGGTGGCTCTTGTTTGAGCTTTGGTCTGCGAGTAAGATCTAAGGGTGGCGCGAGCTAGGGGCTCTGCTACCACCTAATCGCCTGATTCGCTCCACTTCAGGTGGCCTCCTAATGTCGATTCCAAATTGTCAATGCAAATGCAATAGTTAGGAACAGTATGTTATCACCAATGAGGTTTTCGTCTCACCTGGCAATCAAACTGCATGAGGTTTTTGTCTCAGCCAACCATCAATTCGATTCCTCTTCCTATCATGATAATCTACCAACTAAAATACAAATATATATACGCTAGCAAGTATTGCCCTCCCAATTGGGTTGGCCAAAGTAGGAAAGAACATTTAGTATTATTTTAAAAATAATAATTATTATATTACTTACTATTTAATTAATATTATTTAATTCGATTTTTACTTTTAGTGTTTAAAAACATTGTTTCCCGCCATAATTTGAAAATATGGCTTTAGGGCCCATTGGGACATGACACAAATAAAGAAACCTCTGTACGAATCTAAAAGAAATGTATGTGTTATAGCTTCTAACATCAAAAAGAAATAGGTTTAATTTTGATGCCATGTACCTTGAGCTTGTTCACATATTAAACCTTACAGATAGAGGAGTTAGG
>VDFB02381396.1:0-16703 GCA_007258455.2 Sequoia sempervirens | reverse complement strand
CATTTCCAACAAATTTTCGGCTATAAGTGACTTTTTGTGAAGATTTTGACCTTGCCAATAGGGAGATGACTTCAACAAGTTTGAAACCTAATATTCAATTATCTCCATGCCTTAAAATCACCTAGATCTTCAATCACACAAAGAAAGAGAGAGAAAATGTTGATTGTTAAGGAATAGGGGTTTGCCTTGGTCAAACCCCTTTTAGGTAATTAAACCAAAATGATGAAGTAAGATAATTAAGCATAAATATGAAATAATACATTTAGAACCTTTCCATGATGATGGATCTTGAATTGTTGCAACAATTGACGAAGAATCTTTCTCTTGAATGCTATCTTGATGACCTTGTGAAGACTTGAAATACCTAACTATTGCTTGCTTGACTTGAAAACTTGAATACCCTTATGTTTCTTGGATGAAATGAGGATTTGAAAGCTTCTTTATATAGGCCATCCACTCACATGACCATTAATTTGATCCCCAAGGTCGACATTGAAGAAATTTGAATTAAAAACCCACTTTTTCCCACTCAAACCTCAAAAATAGCTCAAATGGGACTCATTCACCATCTTAGGCGAATGATTCCCACTTGGATAGGACTCATTGGCCCAAAGTGGCAAATGGGTCCCACAGGGGCTATTTTTCTTGCCAACATATCAGGGAATGGAAAATTTAAGCTCTTATGTTGATCTAGTCAGGTTTTTTATCAAAATATGCCTCGAGATGCACAATATGGGGTCATAGGGGCCTATTAATGATGATATAAAGTTCATAAATGCAAGGAGGTCCAAAATACAATGTGAAAGTGTAAATAAATACACTTTACAACACCAAATTAAGGCAAAATTGAGTCTTTTTAGCTTAGAAGGGCCCTAAATCCCATGTGAATGTGTAAAACACATTATAACACTAGATTAGGTCCACTTGATTTACAAGCCTCTCAAATTTAATGTGAAGATGTAAATAAATACATTTTACAACATTAAATTAGGATAGAATTAGGTTAATTTAGCTTAAAACAGGCCCAAGACCTAATGTGGATGTGTAAAACACCTCACAACACTAGACCAAGGCGAAATTAAGTCCAATGTATCATTAATTATTCCCAAATCAAGTAATAAAAAGGAATAATTTTTTGGTGATCACATTTAGCCCCCACTTTAGTGAGAGGATGAACTTACTTCAAACTCACACTAAAGTAGATGTTCAAGAGGGGTCCAATCATACCAATGCGGATGGTCCAAGATAACAAAGATCAAGGAAGCAGTCTAGCTCTCAGGATCCAAGATCCTAAGTCAAATCAACATAAGCACAAAAGGACACACACAAGGTGTATGATATGCAGCAAAACAAGACACACGATCATGCAATGACAATAACTAGAAGAAGAACAAAAATAAGCAAAAATAAAAAGGTGGATCAAGCTTTGATCGTTTGTCCAACATGATGTGAATCAAATCTAGGTTGTTTGTCCAAACATTCATACTCACTCTGAGGTGACAGAACTCTTGGTTGTTCGTCGGGTGAGAAGTTCTAAAAGGTGAGAAACATACACTCATTGCTGGTATGGACTCACACACACGCAAGTGGCTATGAGGAAATTCATGCCTCGATTGGGATTTGCACTCAAGCCATACCAAAGTTATACCTCTTGATAACTTTAATAAGGCACCGCACAAAATGATCTTTGAGCTCCATGAGGCAAGCAAGACTTCGCATGCTTGAAAATCTTAGAAATTGTAAATGCAAAATAGTGCAAGGAATGTTCAAAGGGATTTTTCTTATTTTGTGCAAGGTATCATCTTAGGGAACATTGTGCCTAATGTTTCCAAGAGAGGACAAGCCAAAGAAATATCGCACTCTTGGAGGAAATCAAGCTCAATGACACCACCAATAAAAGGACGCATCACAAGAAGAAAGAAATCACACAATGAAACATAATGAGTGTTGATGTATGCCCCCACTTTAAAGCAGTTTCTAACACCATTACTATGAGAAATTGCTTTAAAGTAGAAAAAGATATGAGAGATTATTCGGAAATCCCTATGCCAAGTCATATGTTTATGATAAGCTACATCATGAAAAAGTATGTCACATGCGAGCCAATCTTAAGGTATGTCATCCACATCCCAAGCTTGCTCTTATATGTACATGAAATGTGATCAACTAGCCAAAAGGGACAACGACAAGTGACATATGAAGACAAGGCTACCTAACCCCTTTCCCCCACTTAGTGCAAGAAAAGGATGAGCCAAATAGGATGAAACTAATTATTAGTTAGAGGAATTAGGTGCTTCAACACAACGAAGAGCACCATGATCTTTAAGATGTTGAATTTTGTTACTTAAAGCATTACATTTATTAGTAGAATGACCATGAACTCTACGATATGCACAAAATGAAGTCATGTAGTACAATTTCTTTCAAGTTCTTGGAGGGAGGGATATCAAATGATCTTGGAGGAGTTTCGCCATGATACCCTCTTGATCAATAGAAGATGTTCCTTTGTTATGTGACAAAGATATCTCTTGCTTAGTACAAGATGTCATACCTATGCAAGACTCTTTAGATTGTGAGATTTTGTTCTCTCCTTTATAGGAGGGTGTAAAATCTAACAAACTCAAATCAATAGTGGTTTGTGTGATGACATTGACATTAAGTGAAGATGTCTCTGTTTGTTTCGTTTCTTGCAAAGGAAAACAATGAAGACGGCTAGTGTCTATCAGTTCAAGATGCACTGTGTTTAAAGTTAGCTTAGAAGAATCTTTTTTAAGAGTGTTGATATTGATTGAAGGTTTTTTTGATGGTTTGATTTCTATGAAAGGATAATAACCAAGACCATGAGTTGTTTCTTGCATGTTAGGCTCTATAGGGACACAAATACCTTCTTCTTTAGCACCACATCCTTTTCCACTATACCCAAGTTGTTTCATCATTTCATAACCTTTTCCATAAAGTTTTTTCATTTCTTTTGGATTTGGTGGTTGTTCGTAATCAACTTCATCAAAGGTTGTTGTGTAATTTGTTGTCTTGTGTTCTAAAGTGGTTGAGGTGGATGCTTTCAAAGGGTCTTCTAAGTTTTGTGTTGACATTACTGCTTTTTCTTTTTCATGCTTCTTTATTATGATATTTGGTTTCCCATCAAAGCTAGGTGTGATATCTAAGGAACCCCAATCATCATCTAATAGCTTAGTTACTTGTTCAATATGTTGTTCTTTGTCTTTTTGTTGCATGGGGTCTACTTGTGTGGTTGGTGTTAATGTTGCTAAAGGATTTTCTTTGTTTTTCTCAATGTTTAAATAATTGTTTGGGTTAGGGTCTGCTTCGAGTGTGTACACTTTGTTGTTGTAGATATATTTGATTTTATTATGAAGAGTAGAAGGCACCCCATTCATTGCATGAATCCATGGTATACCTAAGAGAAGATTATATGAGAGATCATTTGGCATAACATGGATCAGTGTTTCCAATGTGGCCTTCCCAACTGAAATAGGCAAAGTGATCACACCAAGCGGTTGTTTTCCTACATTATAAAATCCCTTAATAGATAAATATTCTAGTTGAATGTTTGATTTATCCACACCAAGCCTATCCAAAAGGATTACATACACACATTAAGGGCTAAGCCATTGTCAACAAGGGTTCTCTTTATCCCTTTTCTTTTGTATTGAGCTATGATTAGAAAACATCGTTTTGTTTTTGCACTTTCAAAGGGGGGAGTTCACTTTGGTGGAAAACAATGCCAACATTTATTCCTTGGATCATGGATGCTATGTCATTCAATTGCCCATTAGAAGGGATAGAAACTTGTTGCAAGGCAGTTTGAAGCATAGTGTGATAATTAGGTGAATTATGAATTAGGTCCCATAGAGATATCTTTGCAGGAGTATTATTAAGTTGTTCAACAAGATCATACTCTTTCCCACTATTCAAACAAAAATGAGGAGCACTAGGCAAGATGGGATTAGGCAAAGGTAAAGGTGTCAAGGTTGGTTTTGAGGTTGTAGATTGTTTCTAGTGTTATATGTGTGAGCAACAATATTATGACTCACTGTTGTGACACATTATTCTTAGGTGGGTAGAGGATGAATTCAGGTTTATTTTGAGGTTTGTGTGAAGGGGGGAAAAAGATGAGTTGAGGTTGAATAATATTAGTGTCCCTTAGTGAAGGAGAGTCTAATGTTACTTCATCATCTTCATCTAAGGGCATAATATCATTATTGTTAATGCTTTCCTTTTATTGCACCATGATATCCTCCCTAGAAGGAGAGTCTTTAGGATAATGACAAACTAGATGTTCATGATATTCAAAGGTTGGTTCTTCTAAAATGACTTCATTGCAAGTAAGGGAGTTATCAATGGTTATATTTTCTTGTTTATCGATAGTGGGGAGATTAGGGGAATGCTCTATTTGATTGTCATTTTTCTCTAAGATCTCATTCTCTTGTGCCATATTATCTACCCTAGTGGGAGAGCTTGTAATATGTTCATTCATGGTTAAATTTTGTAAAGCAGTTTCATCACAAGTAGGGGGGGCATCAAGAGAAGGAAAACTATGATTTTCATGCTTACCAAATAGATCTTCCCAAATGGTAGGAGCATTAGGGAAGGGAGGGACAAGATTCTCATGACTCTTGATAAGTATATCTTCTAACACCAACCTATCCTCTTTGCATCGAGGAGGGATATTAGGAGAAAGAAAATTTTGAGTGTCATGGCTATCTATGATATCATCTTCTTTTGCTAAAAAATTCTCACAAGCAAGGGATGCATGGAGATTAGGAAAAGTGATGTTTAGAAATGTTTCTATAATTTCATCTTCTTGTTTTCCAATATCTTCAAAAGGGGAAGGAGGGGAGGGACAATCAAGACCCTTGATGCTTGTATCTTCTTTCACCGAGATACCTTCATCAATAATAGGAGAGGTATCGAGAGAAGAACAACTATGATTGTTATAATTGTCAACACTACCATCCTCACCAATGGGCAATGCAATATTAAGGATTGTGTCAATGGTTTGATGATTAACATGTTTCTTAATGACCTCATTGGTGTAATCTAAATTGAACTCATAAGAGGGGATGTTGTATTTATGCAATCCATTTTTAACCATATCAAAGCCACATTTCTTGAAAGAAAACATGCTATCATGAAAAAGTAAAGAAAGTGTAATGCAATGACCTAAATTAAGATGTTTAAATGCAATTTTTAGATGTGAAACAAGGTGATTTGTTGATTACATTATGCAACAACTTGAAAGATGAAATGTTGTAAATGAAAATTTAAAATTGAGAAATGCATGAAATGAGCTAATTTAAGCTAGATCTAATGAAATGCATGTAATAGACACTCAAACAACTGATACAGATAGTTAATGGTAGCAAACAAAAGTGTAGAAATAAGGTTTTCAAAAGGCAGTTTCAGGGGTGCATTGGAATTGATTCGCCCAAGGTGGCGAATGAGTTCTAGTAGGGATTTTTTTTCAATTTTTTTAGAAATTTTCAATTGATTTTAATTCTTTTTAGTTTGTATTATGTGTATCCTAAATGCAAATGCAGTTTTTCGATGATTTTCAATTATTTGAGATACAAAAATGCAACCTCTATGCACTTGCACTAATGCAAAAATTTAGAAACCCTAGATGCAAATTAACCAATGCAAATCCTAATGAAAAGTTAATGTATGCTAGATATAGGATGATGATGGACTCTAAATCAGAATTATGATGTTCAAAAATTGGGTTCACCAAAATGTGGACACTAGAAATGGATGCTTCACTTCCTTGTCCACTAAAATGGGTACAAGGAGAGAGATCTGATTTCACAATATTCACATTCAAGGACACCTTCAAGAACTCAACCCATTGAAGGATGTGAGAGATATGACTATAATGCATCCTTGGAGATGATTGAGACAAGAAAGGGGTTCACCACCAAGTGTAAACTTGGAAAACATAAATTATTTGAAAACATAATGTGATATGCAAACAAATGCTAAATGACCTAAGAAAAGCACTAAAAATGTAAATAAAGCAGAACAAAATAGTAAATATGTAAACGGTGTGCACCTGGAAACCTTGAAGAGACTGGAAATAGCTTTGAAATTTTGAAAATGTTGATTTTTAAGCCTAGTGGGACTCATTCACCATACTAAGCGAATTAGTCTTGATTCTGGAAAACTGCATCAGGGCCTATTTTAGCTAAATGGGTATCCAAATCCATAAAAATCTCTAAAAAATAGGTACAGTGGGATTCATTCGCCACTCTTGGCAAATGAGTCCACTTTGACTTTTCTAAAAACTTAGAAGTGGAATCTGTAGCTCTCGATCTGCTCAATTTGTACCTCCAAGTGTCCAGATCCGAAACCCTGATTTTTGGGGTTGTAAGTGACTTTTTGTGAATATTTTGACCTTTCCAATAGGGAGGTGACTCCAACAAGTTTGAAACCTAGTCTTCAATGATCTCCATGCCTTCAAAGCACCTAGGTCTGCAATCACACAAAGAAAGAGAGAAAATGTTGATTGTTAGGGAATAGGGGTTTACCTTGGTCAAACCCCTTTTAGGTAATTAAACTAGAATGATGAAGTAAGATAATGAAGCATGAATATGAAATAATGCATTTAGAACCTTTCCATGATGATGGATCTTGAATTTCTGCAACAATTGATGAAGAATATTGCTCTTGAATTCCTTAGAGATGATCTTGAATGCTATCTTGATGACCTCATGAAGACTTGAAATGCCTAACTATTGCTTGATTGAATTGAAAACTTGAATACCCTTATGTTGCTTGGATGAAATGAGGATTTGGAAGCTTATTTATATAGGCCATCCACTCGCATGACCGTTAATTTGATCCCCAAGGTCGACATTAAAGAAATTTGAATTAAAAACCCACTTTTTCCCGCTCAAACCTCAAAAATAGCTCAAATGGGACTCATTCACCATCCTGGGCAAATGATTCCCACCTGGATAGGACTCATTCGCCTAAAGTGGTGAATGGGTCCCACAAGGGCTATTTTGCTTGCCAGAATGTCGGGGAATGGAAAATTTAAGCTCTTATGTTGATCTAGTCAAGTTTTTGATCAAAATATGCCTCGGGATACACAATATGGCATCATAGGGGCCTACTAATGATTATATAAATGTCATAAATGCAAGGAGGCCCAAAATCCAATGTGAAAGTGTAAATAAATGCACTTTACAACACCAAATTAAGGAAAAATTGAGTCTGATTAGCTTAGAAGGGCCCTAAATCCCATGTGAATGAGTAAAACACATTATAACACTAGATTAGGTCCACTTGATTTATAAGCCTCTCAAATTTAATGTGAAGATGTAAATAAATACATTTTACAACATTAAATTAGGACAGAGTTAGGTTAATTTAGCTTAAAATGGGCCCAAGACCTAATGTGGATGTGTAAAACACCTCACAACACCAGACCAAGGCAAAATTAAGTCCAATTTATCATTAATTATTCCCAAATCAAGCAAGTAAAAGGCATAATTTTTTGGTGATCACACTTGAATCCATGTGTGACAATACATTATTGAGAGTCTCAAAATATCCAAGCCATATCTCTCCACTATGGTTGGTTCCCTCAATGGTTTTCACAATGGCCTCTCATTCCTTCTTGGCCCTTAGGTAGCACTCATTGCCAATCATTGATTTCTTGGTTGTCATTTTGAGTCACACCATTCTAGAACAAGAATTCCAAACTTTGGCTTTTGATAATGTTGGATAATAGGCTAGCATAATGAGCTCATAGGTCCTAATGTTGAACCTGGTAACTCTAATACCACATGTGACATACCCAATGTTTACTCTCTCATTTTCACCTATTATTTAACTTATGAAGTGAATAATAATAAATTTCTTTTTTCAATAATGTAATTACATGCTGCATAAATAATTTCACATGACACTGCATAAATGAAATAGAATAACTGTTATCTACTGAAATTGCACCCTATTGAATATGAAATTCAACATTCCATTGTAACATGGGAAGACCTCTAAAAGTGTGAGCTTTGATAAGTAGAGGTCAACCTCCGAAGAAGGTCGACTTCCTCTGGTGTCACCTAAAGCTACTGATTTTGTAAAGGAAAAGGGAGAAAGAGTGCTTAAAAGGAAATATTGAAACTAAAAGTAATGGGTGATACACCAAACTAACAAGGATCATGGAAGTTTAGACTTTCATACACTTGAACACTAATGACAGAATTTGAGTTGCACAACTTATTTCTGTAGATTCATTCATAAACATTTTACAAGAGGGTTTGAATACATCAACTTTTAAAAATGAAAGCATTTCCACAATTTAAAAGACATATGTAACATTAAACACAACTTGTAACTTGCATAAATATACCTTTATAGAAGAGGCATGAGAAAATGAGACAAAATCACAAGGAAATTAAAATACCTCACAAGTAATTTGATCAATCATTGATTAATACATAGTGTTGCAACAACAAGAAGGCAAAATTGAGTCCATAATATCCAAGGTGTTATTTGTATTTCATATCCAACAAATTGAGTTACAAAATGATGCCAAAATTTGTCCAAGGACTCTAAAAGTTACTTGGTACAAAAACTGCATAAAGAAGAACTAATTACAATGAAGTCACATAAGTAACTATATCACTCAACTCCCAACAAAATCCATCAAAATAGGACCTAGAAGCTCTATGGGTCGGATGAAACAATAAGGCCTAAAATCTAGCAATTGGATTTCATCCAAATAAGCTCCAATGTGTGGAAAAGGTCAAATTTGACCATGCCAAAGATAAAGGTACAATAAAATACCCCTAATGTGCTTTTAAAAGGTCAAAACAACCTCCTAAATTTTCTCCATGTGTTGGTAAACAAACTCCAACTCCTCATGATTTTTAGCAAGTCATAATTCAAGGCATATCTCTTTTCCCCTCATGACTCAGTCATATGCACACATGCTCCTATATTTTTTGCATTTAAAGGTAATGCTTAAATTAAATGATTTATAAATCATCATTTGAATTCAGGCATTTTACAACATAAAGTGAATGCAAAAATAAAAGATCTTAACCTCCATGTATCGACCATAGACAAAACAAAAGGATTTTACTAAGTCAAAAGAAATATGACTTAGTCATACTTAAATCAAAATCCATGCTACTAAGCCATAAAGTGTATGAAATACACAAGGCACAAGGAAAAAATGTGTGGGGCATTAGTTGTTAATTTTATTTAATAAAAAAAAAGGCAAAATGCCAATCTCATCGGCCATGTATAAAACTTATGGTTTTAACCCTAAACAAAAGCAATGTAAAAACATGAAATTTCATTTCATTTGTTTCTAAGGCCTCTGGAGGAAGTCAAACTGTCACCACTTCCATGCTAGGGTTTCAATAATCCTTCACCAAAGATTTTGAGGAAGAAAAAAGTTGCTACAATGGCACTAAGCTATGTACAAGCTGACAAATAACTCCTAGGTAAGCCATTATTGGAGATAATTTGTTGTTTTCCTATGACTTTGCTGAGAAAAAGAGCTTGAGCCCGAGCCAAAACTCTATTTCATACTTCCAATCTTCTGATTTTTGCATTTAGCATAGTCATTCTTTAGTTTATGAAGGATTCAATACATTTAAAAAAAAAAAAAGAGAACCCAAGGTTTCTTTTATACATCTGGGTATAAATCTATTCTTGCTTTCCTATCGATTCTTGCTCAAACCTAACCATGGCTCGGCCTTAGGGGCTTTCTTATATTCTTTTTCCTTTATTTTTGGCACCATACCAAAACTTTTCTAAGCTTTTTGGAATCTTCTAAAGAAGAAATATGCGAGTTTGTGTTGAGTTTCTCTTTGTAGAAACTTAGGTAAGTTCATGAAATTCACCTCCTCAAGCTCAATCAACTGATATATTTAATTTGAGGCATGAAATGAACAAAATAATGAGATTTCTTTATTTCCTGTTCATCTATTTTTATAGGTAGGTCGCGGCCTGCACATACTAGTAGTATGGGTATCTTTGTTTTGTTCGTTTACAAAGGCTACAGCCAAAAGTAACTTCTGGGTATTGATTTTAATTCTTTGCAGACTCTCTGAGGTGAAAGATACCCCCACAAACTATGTTGTATGTAGCTTACTCCATTTTTATCACTATATATGCTTCAAAGGCTCCATTTTTCATGACACAATCATCCCTTTAGTTTGGATGGATTATACATATAAGACTGCCATACATTCTTGTAAACAAAGCCTTGGTTGTCACTGTTGGACAGTATTATAAGCAATTCATTTAAGAGATTTTGACAACTATTGTCCTGCCATTTTTATGAGAATCCCTTCATATCAATTAGGGATTATTCTATTCTCTCATGTTCATGTTCTCGATAATTATAATGGTTGTGATTTACATGATTAAACTGCTCTCTTATAATTTCATGAGACAGCCTTGCTTGTTTGAAAGGACTACTACATAAACCCTATCTTATTGTCACAGTATAACTATCATGGTATGCTCCACCTTGCACTTGATATGACTGTGTTTTATTTTTCTTGATATTATGAAGAAAATACTTGAATATATATATTCCATGATGTATTTTCCAAAAAACAAAACACATCCACTTTGCATATTTGGGTCGATATAGATGTGCCTTTACAGTAACTTGGAAGAAGATCAAACTCTACTAAAAGCCACCTGTCTTGTTGTTTTATAATTCTGTTGAATTCCCCTTTCATGGCTTCTATCAAGACATTTATGACTAATGTTTCTTCCATAATGGTTGTGGTCAATCTCCTTTGTATTAATTCTCTATACTTTCATCTTTGTTGAGGGGTATGATTATTATTGTTTTACTAACAAATGTCTACCCCATTCCATAAATACTTCTTTGGTTTTTTGACACCTATAATTCAATATGTGAAGTCATTATTCTATAATTCAATATGTGAAGTCATTATTCATTTCATACCTATGGCATATCCATCTTTCCTCATGCATCTCTAATACAAAACACTTAACTTACAGGTACGTCACCTCATTTGAGAATTATGCCAACATTTCAAGGTGAGACAATTTCTTTTGGCATTTGTTGCCTTTTCCTTTAGAGATATTTCCTTTTTGTTGGCACTAAAATGTCAAATTGTGAATCTCTAGAGGAAAGGCAACAAATGTCAAGACAAAATTGTATGATGAGGCAATAAAAGTATAATTTGACACATATCTGGTAGTGCTCATATGCATATCAAAAACAAGGTACAAGTAAAGAATCACCCTGAATATCTCATTTCCTCAAGCATGTTGAGCTCAACTCTTGTAGGAGCCTCATTTTACCCCACATGTTGAATTAAGATGAATAAAACAAAGACATGATTACACATGTGGCTGAACATGAAGCAAACAAGTTAGAAAAAACATGTATATTTTAGGTGTGTTTGATGACTCCAATGGTTTTCTAGGACACCTAAAATGTAGACATAGTTTTTTAAATACACATTATGATCAGTTTATACATGCATAGGGTGAATGTGTATATAATGTTTGCAATCAATCATTGCTTAGAGCATGCTCTAACACCATTGTTACTGTCACATGCGGGACTAGAAGCGGTATGGAGCTAGAAGGGATAGATGAAGCTTGGAACAACAACATGACAAGAAGACACATCAGAACCAGTCATTCATAGGAAATAGTTGGTTACCTTCCTTCTATGCACATTCATTTCTTTTCCTTACTTATTCATGTATATATTTTTCATAATTTGTATTGAATAAGTTAAGTCAATCTCATGGCTTGTGTGAGATAATGTATAGTTATACATTCAATAAAGATTACTCTTTTCTGAAAAGATCAAAACCTTCCTTTTGTTACATGCATGTGTATGAATGCAATAATTTTTAATTGTAATCTTTTCTGGATTATTTCATTTATACATATGAATGTAATGTAGGAAAGTTAATAAAATGTACTTCATTTTCTCAGTTTAAAATCAACAAACTTTATGTGATTGAGCCTATAAGTGAAAATCTGGTAACAATAACATAATATAATTCTAAGTAAATGAAGCTCATCTTTTCAAATACACATTACAATAGATTCATGATCTTACAAGAGTTCAAGGTCAAGGTATCCTTGTTTGGATTACACTTATTTTGTTTCACAAGTCTCGGCTACTGTATGCAAGAGGGAGAGCATCACCCAATCACTTTTGCCTCCAACCAAAGACCTAATAGTCCCTTGCACATCTTCCTAACTAGAAGTGGCCTTGCACTTCAACCAAGAGTTTGGTATGGGAACCTCTAGTATTGTTTACCTAAGTATCGAGTGTTGTTTCCTACATAACAAGTATGGTCATACAAATATGGATACCTTCCAACTATGCATGATGTTATTGACAAGCTATGTAACCTAGAGAATAGTGAACTAATAAAGTGTAAGCAATGACTTCTACACTTACTTTGGCCAAATTTTGATAAATATAATCAATCCACTTTTTTAAGGAAGCAGTGTCATAAGTTCACCCACCTCTAGCTCGACTTGGAAACCCTATTGACCTATGGTTAACACTTCTCTTAGTTTGACCCAAAGGTTGTCTATCTTAAACAAGATATCTTTTAAAAATAATGACACTCTAATGTCAATTTATTTGACCAAAAAGGTTTGACTCAAATCTCTTGAATGTCCAATTACATACTTGTAACAATCTAGGTCTAGCAAATGCCTCCTATTCAAATATTTACCCTCACACAAGGGAATAATCTATTCTCCTACTTTTAATGGATTTGAGAACACACATCCTCTTCTCAAAGTTAAAACTACCATAAATATGCAACAATAAATAATATATATTTAATAATATATTTCAAAAGATAATAGAGATGTATTTACTTCTAATACATTTTCAAACCCTCTCATTCAAAAAAAATATAAAATCATTCAAACATTATTGGGATAATATCATATTAGTCTACATAGCTTCTCTTTGCTCTGTTAATCTAGCAAGATGGTTATTTGGGTTAAATATAGCTTTAGAGAGATTTATCCTTCCAATGGAGCCTTCTATCTCTTGAATAAATTTATAAATAATACTTAGATTCACATAATGCAACCATGATTTAATCAATGTAATTTAAAATAACTACTAAATGTATCCATTTGATTCCCTAATCTAGCTTCTCTTTGCATTTCTAAATTAGCTCTATGCATAAATAGTCCAACTATTTGTATATGCACTCAAATACTTTTCTAACAACATTAATTTGCACATAACGATGGCATAAGAATCTTAGAAATAGAACAAAAGAGAGGTATTTTAATCATGCCTAGATTAAAATAGATTGAATCAAATTCTTGATACTCCTTTCTTCAAATTTGCTTAATGGCTTAGCCTTAATCTGTTGCCTTCTCAATTTACAACTCTCCACTCTGCTCTTGTACCCCTCCCTTTCTTCTCTATTGATAACTACAGCTACCAAGCAATGCACAACTAAAACTAACAACCTTGCTACACTCTTTTGGCAAATTTATATACATAATTCAATACTCTTTGCACTCAAAACTACACTCTCCTCACAATATCATGAATGTACAATACTCATATTATCAAAAATGATTAAACAACCAAATGATGAGCAACAACCCTCTTTTATACTAAAAAATGGATACAAACCAATTGCTAAAAGAAAGCTTAATTCATTCAAACGATTCCACCACTCCCAAATTTTTCCAGTCATGGGAGTTTGCTGGGCAGTTTCAATTTGAAAGATGACTCCAAAAATAATTCAGATGTATTTCAAAATGACACTAATTGTTGGGTGCAACTTTCCTTGTTGGTAGCTCAAAACTTCAAAAAAAGTCTTATTTCTAGCACATTGGCAAGTCAAAGCTAATGCAAACTCTATTTCCTACCATAACCCAAGTCATGGGCTTGCAACATATATAATCACATGCATTTTACTTAGTCAAAGCACCACCTTAGTGTGGTTGTGCAATGAATTTTACAAAACAATTTACTTAGCCACTTCCGTGGCAATTTTACCATTTAATTTATGCATGAAGTGGATATATATATATATATATATATTATTCAAATGCCTGCATATATATTATGTATCTACATATGAGTATACGTAGATATTATTATCTACAAATTCTCATACCTACATACATACATATATGTGTCATTGTGTATATATATATATATATATAGATGCATTCATATATATTCAAACATATAATATATATATGCTATTCACAAGAGTTTAACATTTTAATTCAAATTGATTAAACAGTCAAGAAGGATCAAAGACAACCAAACCTATCTTTTCCTATCAACCAATAGCCTACCAAGTTAGGTTTAGCACTTACCAATACAGATCTCAAACTCACTCAACAAGGTTCCTCTAACCTATGTAAGTGAGTGTGTGTGTCTACTTGGATAGATAAACTAATGGTTCCAATACCAACCTCCTCTCTTGGGTGATACTCCCTCCCCCATTGGAGGGTTCAAACCTTTCCTACACCCAACTTAAAGCAACATGTTTGTAGTTAGTTGATAACATATAAATCTCATTCATCATATAACATAAGCATTATTAAAGCATTTAAAAAGTAATTTCATCATAATACATTTCCATACATTTCATTCATCCATTGAACATCATCAAGACATAGTCATGTATTAAAACATATTTACTCATTAAGGTAATAGCATTTGGTAAATAAATAATGGTGTGTAACAAACCTTAACCTTAACCCTAACACTAAACTTAATTATAACCATAATATTAACTCTAACCCTAAACCTAACCCCAATTATAACTATAACATTAACTCTAACCCTAACCCTAATTCTAAATCTCTAACCATAATCCTAACCCTAATCCTGATCGTAATCCTAACCCTAAACCTAAACCTCGCCCTAATTTTATCTCTAACTATAACCTTTATCTTAACCCTAATCATAACCTTAACCCTAAACCTAACCCTAACTATAACCCTAACCCTAACCCTATTTCTATCTCTAACCTAACCCTAACCATAATTCTATCTCTAACCTAACCCTAACCATAATTTCATCTCTAACCTAACCCTAACCCTAACCCTAATCTTAACACTAAACCCAACATAAACCCTAACCCTAACCTTAACCCTAAAATTAATCCTAACTCTAATTCTATATCTAATTGTAACCCTAAACCTAACCCTTACCATAACCCTAATTCTATCTTCAACACTAACCCTAAGCCTAATCATAACCTTAAGCCTAACTTCTAAATCTAACCCTACTACTAATGATAACCCTGATTCTAACTCTTATCATAATCCTAACCCTAACCCTAACCCTAACCCTAGACCTAACCTTAACCATAAAACTAACCCTAACCCTAATCATAACCATAATATTAAACCTAACCCTAACCCTAATCCTAACCCTTACCCTTACCCTAATTCTATCTCTAATTTTAACTCTAACCCTAACCTTAACTTTAACCCTTAACCTAAGCCTTATCGTAATCATAACCCTAACCCTATCCCTAATTCTACCTCTAATTGTAACCTTAACCCTAATCCTCACCCTAACCCTAACCATAACTATAATTGTAACCCTAATCCTAATTTTATTTCTAATAATAACCCAAACCTTAATCCTAACCCTAACCCTAACCCTAACATTAACCCTAATTCTAATTGTAACCCTAACCTTACCCCTAATTCAATCTCTAATCATAACCCTAACCCTAACCCTAGTTCTATTTCTAACTATATCTTTAACCCTAATCATAGCCTTAAACTAGAACCCTAACCCTAATCATAATCCTAATAGTAAACCTAACCCTATTTTATCTCTAATTGCAACCCTAACCCTAATCCTAACCCAAATTACAACCATAACATTAGCTCTAACCCTAACCCTAACCCTAACCCTAATTCTATATCTAATTGTAACTCTAACCCTAATCATAACCTTAAACCTAACCATAACTCTAACCATAACCTTGGTTGTAATCCTAACCTTAAACCTAGCCCTAACCTTAACATTAAACCTAACCCTTATCATAATAATAGCTCTAATTCTATCTCTAATCATAACCTTAACCCTAATTGCCACCCTAACCCTAACCCTAACCATAACCATAATTGTAAACCTAACCCTAATATTAACCCTAAGCCTAACCATAATCCTAACCCTAACCCTAATTTATTTAATTTCTTACATGTTACATTGTAAATGTTACTAGCATAAATATATTTAATTAATAATATATATAAAATACGTTGAGATATATCCTTCTCCAGGTGCCTATTTTTTTGTTGAGAAAATGTGTCTTAGCCTTGCAATTACAAAAGGTTTACTATTAATAGGTGAGCGTGGGGGGTGTAGGGGGTACCCCCTTGTGGGGTCTGAGGGCCACGTGCCTTGACGAGGGTTCGAAGGCAACACCGTTGAAATCCACATTTTATGTATATTTTATTATTGTAAATTTGGGTCGTTCATCATTAGGCCTCAAATATATGATAGATATTTTGTTGGCTTGTATTTCCCTATAAGGAAACCATATTTTATGAGGATGTTGTATTAATATTTTGTATTGTGATGTATTATAAGAGTCAGATAGTGGTCATGTTGCCTTTGGATCTCTGGTTGGTGATACCCCTATGAGAAGCTTGCTCTACAAGTATATTGTAATCTTTGTGATTTTTGAATAATATAT